>CAUYPO010000320.1:0-20910 GCA_963574435.1 Cheirogaleus major
GCTGAGGCAGAAGGATCGCCTGAGCCCAGGAGTTTGAGGTTGCTGTGAGCGAGGCTGACACCACGGCACTCTAGCCGGGGCAACAGAGTGAGACTCTGTCTCAAAAAAAAAAAAAAAATTTTAACTGTCTTTTTAAAATAAGTGAATGTTTATTTCATGGGCAATAGGAACCCTACATGCTAAAACTTAAGTTTAACTTAGAAACCATTTAGTTAATACTATTCAGAGTTTTAAGCATATATTGATTTCATCAGTTTTTCATCTCAAATTGTTGTGATGCATTAAATATGTAATTACAATAAAAAGGCATGAGTTTAATTCCTTTTATCTGTAAAGTTGAAATGCTTCATTCCACCTAGATTAGGGTAGAAATTCAATTGGGATCCATCAAAGCATAAGTTTTGTTTGGTTAAAAAGCTTACATATTGACAATTAAGCATTAAAAATGTTCATTCTTTTGCATTTCATTCTCAAACATGCAAAGTGAATTTTGTGATCCATTGATCAAGGAAAACTGGATGAATCACATCTTTGAATATTATTTTACATCTTCTTTCTGATTTTTAATCTCTCTACCGCCCATCAACACCTTTAAATCACTGCTTATGATAAGCAAAGATCAGCCTTACTTCTTTTAAGTTTCATCCAAAATGATGAAGGAGTTATCAAATCAAAATGTCAAAAAGTAAATTAATACTCTGTTAGAGAAGGAACTATTATTTGTATTTAGGTTGTACATAGTACAAACTGCTTTAAAGGCTTTTTCTAGTTCTTTCACAAAATTGTTTAAACAAATAAAATCAAGAAATAAACAAAAATATACTATATAATTACTTATGGATGGCATATGTTAATTTTAAATAATCTGACTTTATATTGTCAATACAAATATACTCTATGACTAGTTCATTTCTCTACTTGCTATATTTTCTTTTTTATACAATTAATTCTTGTGTTCTTGTTCTTTCTGAGTAACGCTGCTATATAGAGACACCTGCTGGGAAATAAATGAACAGAAGAAAATACAAACCTGTGCTTTGGAAACAAGAAAAGTTTCTCTTACATAATTTAAGTGTGCTTTCCTTGAACAACATATTTTGTTTCAGGGTACACTTGTCTCTGAAAAATATCAAAATCCACCTATATCTGGAGCTTTGCTATTGATCTAAAAATCTCTACCTCAGCATGAAGTTTCCAGAATCTACATACAGAGATAACTTGCTATACAAAATAGGAATATGACACAAGAAAGTTCCAATAAACCTATTTCATTGAAGTCATTTATTAGGTGCTCACATGTATTTTTAAAGTAATTTTACAGACAATTTTTTTCAGAGTGACTAGAACTTCTCTTATTAATACTTTTACATCTTAATTTTTATGTAAAACATTTGCTAAATTAAGCCAAACTTTTATTCTTGGCTGGTTTAATATAGCTATTTTGTATTAATGAAAATGGTCTTTTGAAAGTCTGTTTACATAAATCTTTGTTGTCAATTTCAATCTAAGTGAGTTTCCCATTTGTAACCCAGCAGATTAAAAGCATTGCAAATTAAATGTAAAAAGTGCTGTGTTTAGTAGAAAACCATCAATTAGGTATTTTGATTGTGTTCCAAACTCCAGGCCAAGCTTACCTTTTTCAGAATTATGTTGATGTCCCATGTTTTATAAGATTATAAGATTTAAAGATGATATAGGCATATCTAATTCCTTGAGTGGTTTTTATTAATAACAACTTCATCTATATGCTTTGCTGAATATCAAATACCAGGGCAAGATTGTAGCCAGGTCTTGGAGTGCAGCTACTACAGCAGTTCTCAAGTGATATTCACCATAATGCAGCTGAACATGGACCAGTCATGTGTGGAGAATGGATGACAGCAGGATTTCCAAGCACCTGCTCTCTGCTCCCAACCAGATAGGGAAAATACATTATATGGTGACAAACTGCTATCTGGCCTCCAACCATGTGGCAAAGATGCTGACAATTGCTAAGAAACCAACCAAAGATATCATGATTTGAGATGGGGTGAGCATTGCATAATTTAAGAGAAGAGAACACAACTTGAGAAATCACAGTTATATAAAAAGAAAATACCCTTTATACTTGATATTAAATGACATTAGCAATTCATATTGTCCAATTCAGATCAAATATACAAACCCACTCTAGGATCTCAAACAGCGTCTTGAAAAAAAGAATAGATTACAGGGTAAGGACATAGACTCTGGAATCAGACAAATTCAAGTTCACCCCAGTGAACTTAGTGTCTCTAGCACTAAGCAGCTGATGCAAGGTCTTTAACCACCCTAAATAGAATTTTCTTCATTAGCACAAAGGAGATATTAATGGTACTATTGAGATGATTGACATTAAATACAATAATACATATAAAGTGCTTACTAAAATATTTAGTACATGGTAAGCATTCAACATTAACTTTTACATTTTAATGTTGATCATCAGCTACAGGGGAGGTTTCAATAAATCATTATATATGTCATTTCTACTACTTTTGTAAGATTACAATGACATTATTATTTAGGGTCCTTGGAGGAAGTTGTAACCAGAATCATAAATAGTGGCTTGTAGAACTTTATAAAATTAGTTGGAAAAATTAGATTGAAGGATGTACTCTAAAAGGCACAAGTTTTAGGTAGATAGACATTACGTAGCATTACACATTGTATGTGTTATATTCAGTCACTTTCAAGAAAATTATAAATTATATTGTACCAAGATTTATAAACATACTAACAAAAAGAAAATTCTGTGTTAATTATAAATTATTTGAATTCTACTTCCACCCTGCCATTGATATTTAAATGACTTCTCATGGGCCTATCCCCATAGTATATCATCCCCAGATATTTAGAAGAGTATTGCATTCAATAATCATGGAAGTCCAAGGGAAAATATTGAAGGAAATTTTAGTTGGACTTTTAAAATGACCGGAGATGCACCACAGTGTGAATCATAATATTGTTTGTTATGGGATTTTAGATTGGAAAATTAAGCTATTAATCCAGGATACTTGAGTAAAAAAAAAAGTGGACAATTGCAAACTAAAGGCCCCAAGTAATGGGGTATTCATTTTCTATTCTTGTGTATGAAAATGAGCCCTGATTTGCAGGGTTTTTGTTTTTGTTTTGCATGGAACTGGAATATATACTACTGGGCAAAAAGAGAAGAGCTTGGAAAAATAGGACAGATTACTCTGTGTCATATTTGCCTTTTTAATTTGTTTGATGTTTTTCTTAGAAATAAGTGAAAAAAAAATATGATCCACTGACACTAATTTAAATTTTTTGCTATGTAATGCCAATGAGTATGTTTGATATACTCTTTTCCTTAAGTAATGGTATTATAACAAGACAGTCTTAAGGAAAATAGATGATATATAGTATATATATATATATAAATACATATAAAAAGATTTAGATAAAAGAGAAACTAGTAGATTCATGGTTACCATTAAATATTCTTTTGATTATGTGGTAAAATAAAAGATGGGAAAAAAGATAACTGATGAAAATTAAGGAGAATAAAAGAGAATGAAAGAGAAAAGTTTAATAGGAAGATATCAGTTTGGAAAAACTTTACAAAAATACTACTTTTGGCCAATTATTTTTCTTTAGAAGTAGAGGGCAAATTATAAAATAATAATTTAATGTTCTGCTTATATTACTTTAGGCACTTTTCCTGCATGCACCTTACAAACTGGACCCAGGTATAAGCAAGACTAAACTCATTATTGTCCCCTGAAGACAGCACGAATGTAAATCAGCTAAAATGTAAGGCTCAGGGTAACTTTTGGGCTAGTAATAAAATTCATGGTGCTTAAATTTCTCACTTCTAATGCATATTTTACAAGTCTCAAAGGAAACCTCTGAAACTCACAGATTTTGCCCCTTTCCTCATTACTGTATTTGATGTACTTTCAAACTCTGTAAGATGTATTTAATACTTTCTATAGCACCAGAAAGTTTCTATCTGAAAGGAAGGTGCCATACAACCATTTCTATTTACAATAGAGAGTTTTGGATTGCTGAATGAGAAAACTAAGGAAAAATGTGTCCAAAGTCATCTGGGTCTAACATCAGAAAGAGCTTAGTCTTCTAACTCACACTGTGGTGCTGGCTTTTACCACATGGTCCCTTGATCTAATGAATTAAGAATGCTTCTGTACCCATCAGCACCTTAAGCCCTTTAACCGAATTTTTCTATGGTAGTTAGGTTACATGTTCATCCTGATTTGTCTATACTTTCATTCCTTGCTCTCTGTTTGGCAGTATGTTTTGGATGTTATTGAATGATGGTTTATGACCATGAAAGAGCCCTATGCTTACTGACTATACTGGAGTTGAAGATATGGCCTTTATTCCATTGTTATCACTCTTAAAATAGCTTATTTAATGAGCCAAAGGAACCAGGGAAACATTTTCTGGGATATATAAGTGTCAAGTAAAGTGATAAATCTTTTAGATTCTACTCTAGAATCTTGCTTTCCTTTGGAAGAATATTAACTAACTCAACTTATAATTATTATAATTATATCTCACTTTTAGAGATTTCCACATTCTTTGCGTAAAATCAAAATTTAAATCAGGTGGACTTTAAATACTTTCTAATAAAAAAGTACACTCTGTTTTAGTCTGTTTTGTGCTGCTTGAAGGTACAGAATACCTAAGACTGGATAATGTATAAAGAACAGAAAGGTATTTGCTCACCATTATGGAGTCAGGGAAGCCCAAGAGCATGGCACTGACATCTTGTGAGGGTCTTCTTGCTGTGTCATTCCATGGTGGAAGCCAGAAGGGCAAGAGAGGGCAAGAGCAGAGAACAAGAGGGGGCCAAACTCACTTTTATAATAAACCTGCTCTTGTGATAATGATCTTAATGAGGGCAGAACACTTATAACCTAATTCCACCTCGAAACACTGTTGCATAGGAGATGGTTTCTAACACATGAACTTTGAGAGATACATTCAAAGCGTAGCAACACTTATCAAAAGTGTAGATAAACATTAAGTAGACAAGAAAACAAAAATTTGGGTTTTTGTTGAGGAAGTAATTGAGAATTTATTTATATTACCTTCATTCTAAAAAAAATATATTTGCTGGGTATAGAATAATACATTGATAATTATTTTCTCTCTTGTAATGTTAAAAAAATTATTTCACTATCTTTTAGCTTACACTGCTGAGAATTCAGATGCTGCTTCTTCAAAGCTAATCTGTATTTTCATCCTGAACCCTCCAGGGTTTCTTTTAACTGTAATTTCACAATATGTCTAGGTTTGATTTCTTTTAATATTTCTTTTGCTCAGGAACCTCTGGACTTTTATATTTATGTTTCAGTGATTTTCATCAGTTCTAGGACATTTTCAGACCATATGTAACCAAATAGTGTTTTATGCCACATTTTCACTGCCCTTTTTTTCTGCATTATTAATCAGACATTATCCTTCTATCCACCATGATTTGCATTTCCCTGATGATTAGAGATGTTGAGCATTCTTTCTTTGGAGGCAGAAGAACTATCACTCTTTGCTGATGATATGACCTTATACCTAGAAAAACCCTAAAGATTCTGCCAAGATACTACTGGAATTAATAAATAAATTCAACAAAGTCTTCAGGTTACAAAATCAATGTACATGAATCAGTAGCGTTCATATACACCAACAGCAGTCAAACAAGGAACCAAATCAAAGATACAATATCTTTCACAATAGCATCAAAGAAAATAAAACATTTAAGAATATATTTAACTAAGGAGGTGAGAGACTTCTACAGGGAGAGCTACAAAACACTAATGAAGGAAATTAGCAGAGGATGTAAACAGATGGAAAACCATACCATGATCATGGATCGACATAATCAATATTGTTAAAATGTCTATACTCCCCAAAGCGATCAACAGATTCAATGCAATACCTATGAAAATGCCAACATCATTGTTCACAGATGTAGATAAAATAATGTCATTCTTTGTATGGAACCAGAGAAGACCTTGTACAGGCAAAGCAACCTTAAGCAAAAAGAAAAAACTTGGAGCCCTCTATCTACCAGAATCATATAGTCAATATATCCTCTTTTCTGATGTTGATCTCTCTGAGAATGTGCCTAAGATGAAAGGGAAATTTCTTCTTCCCTATATCTTATTCCACAATTGCCTTTCTTCCACTTTACAAAAGATAGCCATTAATCCCACCTCTTATCATTCTCATATCCTATTATTGTTTATTGCTCCCTCAGTGTACAATACTCTAAGAAGTCAAACAAGAGAGAATTCAAAACATTGATGTCTATGTTGAGAATGTATGACTCTAATTATCATAATTTTTAAAATATAACTACTGCCTTGGCATCCATTTTTATGTCTGACATAAGTAGTTTGAAATCCAGTTGCATACCACCACATTTAATGTGGTTAAAACTTTCCCTCTCTGTGTGGTTGTCTGTGATATATTTCAGTTGTTCCTCATCTCACTGAACCAAAACCCAGCACATCATACAGCTGCTAACATGAGATAACCTAATGGTCAATACTTGAATTATGTAAATAAGCCTACTTCTTTGCATGTGTTTTTTTTTAAACTAGCCAGTCAACAATCCCTGCAACAAGGCTTACTGTAAAATGTCCATGGGCCTTAATAAAGGCATAGTTTCACAGGTTCACCCCCCCACTTCATTCCCCACCCACTGGTTGAGCTCCCCATTGCCTCTGGACTTCCCATGAGCTCTCCCACACACCCAGTTGGCACTGCCAACCCCATGAGACCTGGGAGTAATAAATGTACTGTATTTCATGCATTTTGGTTTTGTTCCCTGATTGTATACCACCTGACACAGCCAAATTTAACTTTTCCCATAATCAGGACTCTCCTGGAGAGTGGCTATCTTGGTTTATGGCCTCAAAAGAGAGATCTTAAAACCAGATTAGAAATAAACCATAACAATAGAAATCACAACCCTAATGATGTGTTAATAAATTTTTGTAGGTTAGATTGTTTCCACTTCTTTACTATCAAAAGAAAGTTCTCATCTTTTATATAATGAAAAATGAACTTTTATGATGCTATAAGATTTTTGACAAATAGGTGAAAAGTTTACCAAAGAGAAATGTGCCATTGCTATAAAAATTTCCATTTATTTATATGAATGAGTTTTCCCAATGTTTCTGTCCATAAATATGGAAATTAAAAATAGAAATTATTATTATTTTTTATTTCACCATATGATGGGGGTAAAAATGTTAAGGTTATGTATATTGCCCTTGTACCCCCTCCCCCCTCAAGTCAGAGCTTCAAGCATGTCCATCCTCCAGATGGTGCACATTGCACTCATTATGTATGTATATATCCATCCCCTCCTCCCCCTCCCACCTGCTCAACACCTGAAATTATATTTATCTTGGTCTCATTCTAGCAACAACAATATTAATTCACAGACACATGAATTAATTGAAAATAAGTCCATCCATCTCATTAAGAGATGTATTTCCAATAAAAGTTCACTTTAATATTTAATATTGTGTATCAAAATATGCATGATATGTATGTTGGTCTAATAAATAATTTAGTACTGCTAATGGTAATGATAACTTAATCTAGAATATAATATCTTAATCCTTAAAGGCTTATTGTTACAGGAAATTTTTTAAAAAGCCAACTTATACACATATTTTTGTTCTAGAGAGTATGACAGAGTCATCTATGAAAGAATCTCAGGCAGAAAATATGTTATATTGGGATAAAATTTTGTGGGGGTAATGAAATGGAAATACAAATTCAATAAGAAATATGAAAAATGTAAAATATCCATCTGTTAAAGATGAACTGTTCCACATATTTTTAAGTTGATAATGATGCATATCATATCAATGTGGTCTTTATATTCCATTTGATATATGTTTAAAGTCATATTTTCTTTTAAAATTTAATATTTATAATATGCCTGTAACTACAGCTTTTGCAACTATTTAAACTAATGATGAAAAATTGTCAGTGTCAATTTATAAATATGTGAGGGGGAACATAGTTTTATAAAATTCTCTTACGGGTTCTTCAAGGAAAATATTTGAAGGCCACTGATCTTGCCAAGACTTCAAAAGCGGGGGCATATATATTTTTGGAACATTGATATTCAGATCACTTTTATTTTTCAATCTATTCAAGTCTGCCCCTACCTTTTCTGAGCACACAAAGATGATTGCTACTGCCACAAGTAGTGCCTCAGGCTCCTAAAGTTATATTACTGCATCTTCATTAATACTGCAATAATTTGGTACAAAAATAGACCCTGTCTGCCAGGGTTGCTATGTATAGCTACATACGGTATATACACTGAACAACTCTAGGGAGCCATTTATATAGACTGCAAAGTGAATAGCACCTCCTGGAGTTGTTTAACATTACAGCCCTGCCTTACGTAAAAAAATATATGAAAAAAAACCAAAAGTTCATATGCCAGAGAAATTCAATAAAAGCTCTCAAGCTCTGCTGATTCTCTGCAAAGTGAGGAAGTTATCTCATATATTCACTTGGAGTATAAACCATAATTTCACCTGTGACCTAAGAGTAGATTGAACTATCTCATTTACTGTCCTGTAGTAATATAATGAATCAGTCAGTGTTCGTTAATGTGGAGGCAATTTGTCTTGTAATTCTATAGTTCCACTCTTTACCTTCTGAGAGGCCTTTTCTCTTCCTAGAAAGATCATTATTGGTGCTTAAGTCTCCCAAGTATTTTAAGCAAAATGACTTAATTTTCCTTTGAAGTGTACCTGTACATAATGGCTGCAAAAGGTAAAGATACGTGAACAGCAAACTCTGCCATAAAGTAGTTTTTTTATGATTTGACATGCTCCTTCCAACAGAGCCAAAACAGTTGTAGCTATAATTCCTGAAGAAATTAGAGAGAGATAGAGTGCTTGAAGGTGAATAGGATAAGGATTTCAGTTTGCTTTACCACATGCATTCTTAAAGGAGGCAAGTTCTTGGGAGATGGAAAAAATCTTATACATTATAATAGTTTATTGTCTTCCAAAGGACTATAGTACTTAAAGAAATATATAAACTAAATCTTTGGTACAAAAATCTGGTAGCGAGACTACTTAGAGAAAAAAGTTCTAAAAAGACTAATAAGGGAAAATAATGAAAAAAAGTTTGATTTTTCAAAAATTGATTTACAGCCATTTTATGACACCTCTCTTTCCAAAATAATAAAGCATATTGTTCAGGAAATAAGCATCTAAGTTGGAAGAACAAAATAAGGTATGGTTACTTCTTTTACCTAAAAGCTCTGTACATTTACAATTCCATGGTACTTTGGAGTCAGTAAGTTAATAGATACTTCTTCTATCCCTAAGCAATTGGATTTAAGAGGACCAGCCTTGACAACTGAAACACAGGCTTCTAAGGCTGCAGCCTAAAGGTTTCAGGGAACTTTCTCCCATTATGTCAAACTTTCCCCCATTATGTCAAACTCCAAGGGAATACATGAGACAACTTCCTCACTTTGCAGAGAATCAGGCAGCTGAGCATAAGAGCTTTTATTGAATTACTCTGGCATATGAGCTTTTGTTTTTTCATACTTTCCTTTGTGTAGGGCAGGGCTATAATGTTAACAACTCCATTAGGTAATTAAGAAGAAAAATTGTACCTATGCCTGGGACTAATGGTTTCAGTTATGATACTGAGTAAATTAAAAGAATAATAATATTGACTGATAAAGGGAAAAGTCCTAATTTCCAGTACTAGAGAGGTTGTTTTTCATTAAAAAAAAAATAAAATAACCACAGGCTTCAGGCTCTGCTAGCTATCTCCCAGTATCCATCCTACAATTCTTACTTTTATAATGGAATCCTTACCTTTTAACTGGACTCGTTAAAACATAGCAAAACATATTTATAGGCCTCTGTTGCCATAGATGCGGCCAGGTATATGGAAATGGTGTGTGCAACTTATGAGTAGTGTCCTTAAGGAGAAGGGGGCTATCTTTCATTCTCACTTTCTTCCTACCATTGGCTAGAATACAGAAATCTTAAACTATGAAATGGGAGCTGTATTTGAGGATGACAAAGCAACAAGGTAGTAGCAGCCCTGACAAAGTGGAGGAACCATATTATCTCCATACAGTTTACATTCAGACAATTTTTAAAACTTCCATCTTGCTTTAAGCTGTGATTATTTTAGTATTTGTTATAGCATTTGAACTTGGATCCTAATTAATATAGCCATACCTAGATTTGAATCTTTTTGCCACCACTTATTAATTATATAGGTTTTGACCTATTATTTAATCTCCTTGAAACTTGCAGTTACTACCTGACAAATAAAAAGGTGATACAATTGTTTCACAGAAATTTTTAGAGGATTAAAAGAGATAACCTATTTAAGGTACCTAATACAATACCCAGAACAAAAATGAACAGATGTTCTCTTTTCGGTTACATTTTATATCTTTGCCTCTCCCTAACCAAAATGTTTGTACTCTCATATTTTCCTGAAATAAAAAAAAACAAGGTATTTGAAAAAAATAAAAAAACAAAAATATAATAAAAAAATATTCCTTTTTTCCATTTCTTGTTTACCCACACTTGACACAGAGATTAAAACCGAGATTTATGGTTTCATTTTACAGTTATTCCCCAGTGAATAAATATTCCAGGTTTGGAGGTCCACCTCAACCCAAATACTATGAAGGCCCAAATTTCTAATTATGACATTTTTATTTCTGAAATGTTAGTCTTTCTTATTTTTCCACTGTTGTTATGATGTTATGATCCTTTTGTCTGCTACTAAGACTACCCTTTGAGTGTGACAGTCATCTGGATGTTTGCCAACTTTAGTTTATTCTAGGTTCCTAGGTCATTAGAGTCTATATATATATATATATATATATATATACACACACACACACGACCACACACACACAACCACACAGACTATATATATACAAACACATATATTCAGTATATATGTATTTATACACATATATATGTATACCACATATGTGTATATATATTTATACACATGCATATATACATCATATATGCAGCCATATATACATGTTAGAATCCATTAGGTCAACCAACCATCACTTTGTATTTGAAATGAATTATAATTTAATTATACAATTTAATCAGCAATAAATTCTGCAGATAAATATACCAGTGAGAAGTAAATATTCTGACCCTATACCAATGTCAGAACTCTTAACACACTATGGAAATAAATTACTTCCATCACCTATGGAGTAGTAGGATTTTTTATCTTGGAGGTGAAAATTAATTATAAGACGTAGATTAAATACGAATAGAATTTAATAGAAATTTGACTCCTACTATTAAAATGTCACATTTTTTCAGGCCTAGAATACTTTTGGTGATGTACATATGTCACCCCCAAATTTTAGGAAGCCAAAATTGGCTTTCAGCAAAATTCTTCCAATTAAATTTAACCATTAATAGCAGCATTTATTTCATTCTCTGAACAGAAGGCTAAATTTACATGCACAATATGATCAGGTAAATTTAATTTAAACTTCTTTCTTTAAATAAATAATAAGAAATAAATCTGTGCCTGTAGATGCTCTGTACTATTTTTGAACTTGTTTTATTTTCAGTAACAATGCCACCTACTGTATTAAATAGAATGGCTTGAATAATGAACTGTCTGTTCAACTAATATTTCTTCTGGAGAGTAGGGCTTTTGGAGATAAAATTTATTTCTACAAAATACAAGCCAGATATTATTCAGAAAAAAGTCTGAGTGCTATTGAAAGGTTCTCTGTATTTCATCATTTGTTATAAGGAAAGTCTACTGGAGTATGATCTGTGCTGCAATTTTATATCTACACAACCTAGAAACACAACCATGAAAGGCAAATATGCTCAGGGGGCCAAATGATAATATCAAGATAAAATGTCATGTGTCAAGGATAAGTGACAACAAATTAATATGGAAAATTTCAAAGCAATATTGTTGATTCTGAAACAATAATAAAAAACATTGAATCCACCTACAAGTGCAGTGAAGTAAGGCAATTCTGTTTCAGACTCTGTTACACACACACACACACCCAAGAAAATACACAAAACAAAATGTTACTTTGAAAAATAAGAAATTACACTTTTAGTGTTTCAATTCTCACCATTTTTAAATGTAATAAAATGCAGTTTTCCTATTTTAATGGAAAAATTATTCAAAAGGATTTTTGAGTTATGACAGTTACTATATTTGTGAGTTTTACGGATTAAATTGTATCTTCCCCAAATTCATATGTTGAAATCCTAATCTCCAGTACCTCAGAATGTGACTTTATTTAGAGATAGAGTAATCAAGTTAAAATAAAGTCATTAGGGTTAGACTCAATCTAGTATGACTGGTGTCCCTAGATAAAAGAGAACTTTGGACACAGAGCCATGCATAGGGGAAAGATATGTGAAGAGATATAGAAAAAGGATAACTGTCTATGAACCAAGGAGAAAAGCCTCAGATGGATCCTTCCCTCACAGCCCTCAGAAAAATCAATCCCGAAGACATCTTGATTTTGGATTTCTGGCCTACAGAATCATGAGATATTACACAGTTTATTTCTGTTTAAGTCACCCAGTCTGTGGTATTAGGTTGTTGCAAAAGTAATTGTAGTTTTAGCATTTTTGAAATTTGCTATTTGATACTGGAATACATTATTAAATAAATGTGGTTATGTTATACATCAGTTTAATGTGCATTTCCGGTTTTATGCTTTTTTGCTAATGACTTATTACTTGCTGTTTATTTTATATTTATTCTAGACTATGGAAATTATGTCAGACGAAAAGCAAATTCAAGCGATTTTCTTATTCACGGTCAAAATGGTTCATAAAGCAGCAGAGATAACTTCCAACATCAACCGCACATTTGGCCCAGGAACTGCTAATGAACATACAGTGCAGTGGTGGTTCAAGAAGTTTTACTAAGGAGGCAAGAGCCTTGAAGATGAGAAGCACAGTGGCCAGCCCTGGGAAGTTGACAACAACCAATTGAGAGCAATCATCGAAACTAATCCTCTTACAATTACATGACAAGTTGCTGAAGAACTCAAGGTCGACCATTCTATGGTCATTTGACATTTGAAGCAAATTGGAAAGGTGAAAAGACTCTATAAATGGGTGCTTCGCCTCATGAGTTGACCGAAAATCCAAAAAATCTTTGTTTTGAAGTGTTGTCTTCTTGTATGCAGCAATAACGGACCATTTCTCAATCGGATTGTGATATGTGATGAAAAGTGGATTTTATATGACAACCTGTAAAGACCATCTCAGTGGTTGGACCGAGAAGCTCCAAAGCACTTGCCAAAGCCAAACTTGCACCAAAGAAAGGTGATGGTCACTGTTCAGTGTTCTGCTGCTGGTCTGATCCACTACAGCTTTCTGAATGCTGGCAAAATCATTACATCTGAGAAGTATACTCAGCAAATCAATGAAATGCACTGAAAACTGCAATGTCTTCAGCTGGCATTGGTCAACAGAAAGGGCCTAATTTTTCTCCACGACAACGCCCAACAGCACATAGGGCAACCAACACTTAAAAAGTTGAATGAATTGAGCTACGAAGTTTTGCCTCATCTGCCATATTCACCTGACCTCTTCCCAACTAACTACCACTTCTTCAGGCATCTTGACAATTTTTTGCAGAGAAAACACTGCCACAACCATCAGAAAGCAGAAAATGCTTTCCAAGAGTTCCTCGAATCCTGAAGCAAGGATTTTTACTCTACAAGAATAAATAAATTTATTTTTTGTTGTCAAAAATGTATTGATTGTAATGGTTCCTATTTTGATAAATAAAGATGTGTTTGAGCCTAGGTATAATTATTTAAAATTCATGGTCTGAAACCGCAATCACTTTTGCATCAACCTAAATGCTTTGTCACAGCAGCCCAAGCAATCTCATACAAGTGGGTAAGAATGATTAGTGTGTGTGTGTGTGTGAGAGAGAGAGTCTGTGCACGTGTGCATGCAAAACATGGCACAGTAATAAAACTACTAATCAGACAGATGATTTTTCATTTTTTTTTATTTTGGCATATTATGGGGGTACAAATGTTTATGTTGCGTGTGTTGCCTCCCCCGACCCCAATCTTTCAAGTTCAATAGCCAGTCTTTGTCACTGGGCAATAAATAAGGTTGTCAACCTCAAAAGCTTTCCTACAGAAAGTTATGATGGTTCTGTCATCTATTAATTCATCTAAAACTTTCTTCAACCTAATCATGTTTTCACTTGTTCTCTTTTTGTGGTAATGAAATGCAGAAGTTTATCACCCTACTTGTAAAATAAATGTTTCATTTGTATGACCACAAATTGCTTTCAGCCTTACCTTCAAACTCTCTTTTCAACTGGTATTTTCAGTTTTTACTTTACACAAAGATTGAAAACCCTTACACATACATGATTATTGCTGTTGAATTTGTCCTCAACTGTAGGTTTGGTTTGTTACATTTATCTTCTGGAGAACTAACTTACTTTCTTTCTTTCTTTCTTTCTTTCTTTCTTTCTTTCTTTCTTTCTTTCTTTCTTTCTTTCTTTCTTTCTTTCATGTAGAAGCACTTCTCCTTGAAGTTCCATTTGTATTTCCTCCATACTTAGAGCCAAAGCAGAAAGTTAAGTCTTTGATCATCTTGCCTTGTTTAAAATAACCTGGTAAAATTACTACTTTGTTTCTTGGCTTTCCTTTCTTGTCTTCTGCTGCTGGGTGTTACTCTACAGTACTTGCCTCAACTTCTTCACATCCGTAAGTGACAGGTACTTAAGTGATAGGTACTAAAGGGGTGTTTTCTTTCCTTTCACAGGTATTATTACTGAATGAAATATTTGCTTGTTTGCTGCTATGAAGACTCTTTCTTCTAAGAAAATGGTTGAGAAATTTTCATGCTTTGTTAAAGATAAACAAAGTCAGTTAAAGCAGTGAAAACAGATTTTATTCACTAACTACTGACAGTATAAATAGAACTGCACTCCATTCAGATTAGTGAAGAGGTGACTCTTTTAAAAGAAGAATAAGGGAGCAGAGAAGGATAGTAAGCAGGGACTTAAGTGAAAAAGTAAAAAAGGTTACTCAGTGTAGATATTATTAGGCCAGCTGTATCTACCAGTTGCCAATTATCAAATTTAGGATTCTATGCTGCCATACAGACTGGGAAACAGAGACTGCATCCTTCCTTATGATTACATTTCAGAGAAATCACTTTCAGATCCTTGAGAAAGACACTCTAGAGCAGGCGTCCTCAAACTACAGTCCGTGGGCCACATGCGGCCTGCCGAGGACATTTATCCATCCTGCTAGGTGATTTTGCTGCTGTTGCCTGTCCTGGTTAGCAGCCGACTTGTCCCAGGCCCACAGTGCACACTCTCCAATGGTCTGAGGGACAGTGAACTGGCCCCCTGTTTAAAAAGTTTGAGGACCCCTGCTTTAGAGTCCTAGAAAATGCATATACATCTCAAAGAGACAGAGTAAGAATTCTCAATTATAAGTCCCTTTTAGTAAATGTTCTTAAAAAGGAAGGGCAGGGGCCTGTCATCAGGTGTTGTAATCAGTAATTGTAATTGTAATCAGGATTGTTTTAATCAGTAAATTCCCCTGCACCATTGAGCTTTCTCAGGCAGGTATTTTATTTATTTATTTATTTTTAATAGGTGTATAAATTTATATTTATTTATGGTGTATGACATTTTTTGAAATATGTATACATTGTGAAATGGCTACATCAACCTAGTTAACACATGAATTACATCACATACTTATCAGGTATGTGAAAACACTTAAAATTCACCCTCATCAATTTTCAAGTGTACAATACAGTGTTATTAACTATAGTCGCCATGTTATACAATAGATCTCTTTTTAATGAGGTCCTGGCATGGTCCTAGGGATATGGCCTTATGCTGCTAGAAGCCATACTAGTGTTTAATTGTCTCTTAGTGCAGAAGTTTAGACTGACTGACAAGGTTCTGTAGTTTTCATTCCATCTACTTTCATGGATTTACAGCTTGCATTTAACATCTTTAAAAAATGCCCATATCTTGTACATCTTGTGAACATGAGTGGTAGGATTTTGAAGGATCTGATTAAAAATGACTACCTGACTATTGATGAGAATGTAAAATAGAATAGCCATTATGGAAAACAGTATGAATATTTCTCAAAAAACTAAAAATAGAACTACCATACAGCCCAGCAATCCCATTCCTGAGTATTTATCTGAGGAAAGAAAATCAATATATCAAAGAACTATCTGCATTCCCATTTTTACTACAGCACTATTAACAATATCCAAGATAAGGAATCAACCTGTGTCCATCAGTGGACGTATGGATAAAAAAGATGTGGTGTACATACACAACAGAATACTATTTGGTCATAGAAAAAGAACGAAATCATGTTGTTTGTAGCAACATGGATGGAACTGGAGGTCATTTTGTGAAGTGAAATAAGCCAGGCACAGAAAAAAAATCACATGTTCTCACTCATCTATGGAAACTAAAAAAACTGATGCTGTGAAGGTAGAAAGTACCTCAGGTGATAAATACCAGAGACTGGGAAGGGTGTGTTGGGGGGAATGAAGAGACATAATTGTTTGTCTTTATTAACCAACATAAATGTGCATAAACATACAATTAGAAGGAATGAGTTCTAATGTTCAAAAGAAGAGTTGAGTAACTATAGTTAATAAAAATGCATTGTATATTTCAAAATGATTCTGAAGCTACACTTAGCTTCAGTCTAGAGAACACATGGAAATTTAATTTAAAGATTAATTTTATGTCTAATTTTTCTCTTTCTCTCAAATAAAAGTGAAAAAAGAACATATGTTTATTAATCACCTATTTACTGAACTGGATTTTCAGGTATTAAACAGTTACTGAGTGCTTTCTATAAGTCAGAAGTTATTGATCATTTTCACTATACCAGTCTATTTAATCTTCAAGCACAGTTCATCAAGTATTATGATTCCAAATAAAATAAATTGAGAACGAGAATGGTTAAATAATTTATTTAATATTATTGAGCTAATAAGAAGCAGAGATTGGAATTTGGAATAGAACTCTTTTGCTACAAAGTGGGTACCAAATTGTTATAAAATAAGTATAAACAGTGGCCTCCATTCTCAAATTATTAATGTATATAATCTTTTTGGAGTTATAAAAATTAAACTGATATATATATTGAGTTGCCACCACATCACTAAATTCAGTTGTCAGGTCTCAGTCCTCATATTACTCCTGCATTTGATACAGTTTATTATCCATTCCTTCATGAAAATGTGGAAAATTGTTAAATAGCATGTACTTAGAAAAAAAGTGCACAAAATTTATATTGAGAGTTTAACAACACAAAAAATTATGAATATCTGTAAACATTATCAATTTCCCAGAAATAGCATGGCTTTTTCTCAGAGTCCTGGTTTTCATCATACTATATTTTCTTACTCTCTTTGTAGTTCTCCCAACTATATTTGCATTCCTATATACCGTATTTCCCCGAAAATAAGACCTACCCATAAAATAAGCCCTAGCAGGATTTCTAAGCATTTGTGCAATATAAGCCCTACCCCAAAAATAAGACCTAGTGATGGGCGTGGCTATGCAGAGTATCTGCACAACCCATGCATTTACTCGCAGAGCAGTAAAGAAGATGAGTAGCCCTTCTCATCTGCCCCATCACGACAGCTGCTATCCCAGAGGAGACCGGAAAGGTGCGGGCAGCCCCACCAACAAGGTTGGCTCCCCCTGTCAGGTCCCGGCCATCCTGCACATGCTGCAAGCTGAGGCTTTGAGGGGAAAATAATACATCTCCTGAAAATAAGCCCTAGGGTATCTTCTTGAGGAAAAATAAATATAAGACCCTGTCTTATTTTCTGGGAAACACAGTATCAAAATTTTGGTTTTACGTGTTACTGAAATTTACATAAATGGAATCTAATTGTATACATTATTTTTTGTCTTGATTTTTCACTAGATGTTATGTTTGTAAGATTTATGCATGTTGTGCATAGCTATAGCACACTCATTTTCACTGCTATATATTTTAATATTCCTTAGGCTCAATAAACCAAAATTTAGAACGTCACTATATATATGCCTATCACACTTGGATCATCTTCATAGAATGCCAGTATGGATGAATATTCATTTTGTTCACAGTTTTCAATAATTACAAATAATATTTCTACAATGATGTTGTACATGTAGCCTCAAATGCATTTACATAAATTTCTCTAGGTATGTAACTTAGAGTGATACAGATTGGTAATAGGGTATGCATATTCTCAATTTTACTGAGAAATGCCAATTGTTTTCAGAATAGTCATAGAAATTTAAATTTGTATCAGCAGTTTAGAAGAAGTTGTGTTTTTCCGTATCCTCAACAATACTTGGCAATATTATTTGTATTTATTTTTGTATTCATTCATATTTTAAATTTATTTAGCTAGCTAGCAAATCTGATGGGTATGTAGAGCTATCTCATTTTGGTTTTAATTTGCATTTCTTTAAGTACTAATGAATTTAAGAATCATTTATATTTTATTTTATTTATTATTTGAATTTCCTCTTTTGTGACTCGTCTCTTCAATCTTATGTCTATTTTCCTATTAGGTGCTCTTTCTCTCTGTTTGATTGATAAAAGTTATTTATATATCTTTATACCAAAACTTTATTGGTTATAACTTTTTCAAATATATTTACCCATTGTGTGGCTTGTTTTTTTTAACTCTTTTCTTTTTATTTTTCTTTCCTTTTCTTTTCTTTTTTTTTTTTTTGAACAAAGGTTCTTCATTTTACACCAGTCAGATTCAACAATATTTCCTTTTACAATGAATACTTTATGTGTTTTGCTTAGGAACTCCTACCTTATCCTGAATTCATTATAATATTCTTCTATAGTTTCTTCTAAGGCTATACAGTTTTATCTTTCACCACTGTGTTTTACAGGAAACAAAATCAACTATGTGTATGGTATAATATTGACATCCAATTTCATTTTCTTCCACATATTAAACCAAACCTCTCAGCACAAATCATTAAAAAGATTCTTTCCCCACTGCTTTACAGAGCTATATTGATCATAAATCAAGTGTCCACATATTAATATTCTTTTAACCTATTTGTGAGCCTTTGAAACAATATGTAATCTGTTGTTGATTTCAGTATCATATGTACATTATTTAGGTAAAGTTTTTCTAATTCTTTTTTAAATATTCTTTCTTTACTATTTTTTCTATCAATGGTTGAAAAAGGTATGTTAAAATCTACTTTTTTGCTATTTCTTTATTAATTCTGTCATTTTCACATTATTTATTTTGAGACTATATTAAGTATATTGAAATTTGGAATTAATATTTTCCTGCTAAGTTGAACATTCCAATAAACATACCTTCTTTAATCCTAGCAATGTCTTCTGTTTGATTTTACTATAACTACAACAGCACTTTCATCACTAATATTTTCATGGAATTATTTTCTATCAGTTTTCTCTCAACATTTCTGTGTCCCTGTAATGTATGGCATATACTTTTTAAAGCATGCTTCACACTCTTTATCATTTAAATTGAGAAGGTGGTCCATTTTCATTTAAGGAAATTAATGATATACCAAAAAGTAAGAAATACCTATTTTGCAGACCCACCAGAAGTGTAAGAGTGTTCCTGTCTCTCCACATCCTCTCCAGCATTTGTTGTCTGGGATTTCTTGATACAGGCCAATCTCACTGGGGTTAGGTGATATCTCATTGTGTTTTTTTTATTTCAGCATATTATGGGGGTACAAATATTACAGTTACGCATATTGCCCATGCCGCCCTTCCCCCTTGAGTCACAGTTTCAAGCGTGAACATCCCCCAAACGTTGCGCATCTCACTCATTATCTTTGTATATACCCATCCCCTCCTCCCCCCTCCCACCCTCCCAACACCCAATAAATGTTATTCCTATATGTCCACTTAGGTGTTGATCTGTTAATACCAATTTGCTGGTGAGTACATGTGGTGCTGGTTTTTCCATTCTTGAGATACTTCACTTAGCAGAATGGGTTGCAGCTGTATCCAGGAATATACAAGAGGTGCTATATCACCATTGTTTCTTAAAGCTGAATAGTACTCCATGGTATACATATACCACATTTTATTAATCCACTCATATATTGATGGACACCTGGGTTGTTTCCACAACTTTGCAAATGTGAACTGTGCTGCTATAAATATTTGAGTGCAGGTGTCTTTTTCATAGAGTGACTTTTGGGTAGATGGCCAGTAATGGGATTGCTGGATCAAATGGTAGATCTACTTGTATCGCTTTAAGGTATCTCCATATTGCTTTCCACAGAGGCTGAACTGGTTTGCAGTCCCACCATTGTGGTTTTGATTTGCATTTCTCAAATGATTAGAGACGTTGACCATTTTTTTTATATGTTTGCAGGCCATTATTCTGCCTTCTTGGGAAAAGTTTCTGTTCATTTCTGTTGCCCATTTCTTGATGGGGTTGTTTGATTATTTTCTTGTTAATTCTTTTGAGTTCTAGATAGATTCTTGTTATCAGACCTTTATCGTAAGTGTAGAGAGCAAATATTTTCTCCCATTCTGTAGGTTGTCTATTCGCTCTATTACACTGCTGGTGGGACTGCAAATTAGTGCAACTTTTGTGGAAAAGAATTTGGAGATACCTCAAAACACTAAAAATAGAAATACCATTCGACCCATCAATATCATTATTAGGCATCTACCCAAAAGAGCATAAGACATTCTATTGTAAAGACATCTGCACCCAAATGTTTATGGCAGCACAATTCACTATTGCAAGGACATGGAAACCACCCAAGTGCCCATAAATTCATGAGGGGATTATTAAAATTTGATATATG
>CAUYPO010000321.1:0-14158 GCA_963574435.1 Cheirogaleus major
AGCTCCACACAACAAATTATCTCATTCACATTTCACAGTAATGCTGTAGGTTGCATATTACTACTTTTATTTTGTAAATGAGAAAGCTGACTTTCAGAGAGGTTGAGAAGCCCAAGATTACATAGTTAGTAAGTAGACTACCTGGGTTTATCTTTTTTTTTTTTGAGACAGACTCTCGCTCTGTTGCCCAGGCTAGAGTGCCATGGCATCAGCCTAGCTCACAGCAACCTCAAACTCTTGGGCTAAAGCAATCCTCCTGCCTCAGCCTCCTGAGTAGCTGGGACTACAGGCATGCACCACCATGCCCGGCTAATTTTTTCTATGTATTTTTAGTTATCCAGCTAATTTCTTTCTATTTTTAGTAGAGACGGAGTCTCACTCTTGCTCAGGCTGGTCTTGAACTCCTGACCTTGAGCAATCCTCCCGCCTCGGCCTCCCAGAGTGCTAGGATTACAGGCGTGACCACTGTGCCCGGCCTGGGTTTATCTTTATCTAACTTTAAAGATCATGCTCTTTCACCTATAATGCATTGCCTGAAAAAAGTGAGAGAATGTTAGTAAAAGTATTATTAAATATTTAAAAGATCCATTTACAATGTCAACAAAAGATATAAGGTACTTGGAAATAAATTGTTAGGAACTGTTGTGTAAATTATTTAAGGAGACAGAAAAACTGTTGAAAGATATTCAAAGAGATTTTAATAAAATAAATGAAGAAATATGCAGTGTTCCTGATAGTGTAATGTGCATTTGTTGTATTGTTTCAGAATATTCAACTCTGCTATAAAAGAAAGGAAAACAAATGGATTAGCCTGATGTGGTGCTGTGTGCCTGTAGTCTCAGCTGTTCAGGAGGTTGAGGTGGGAGATTGCTTGAGCTCAGAATTTTGAGGCCAGCTTGGGCAACATAGCACAACCCATCTCAAAAAAATGAGATTGTTGAAACTTTTTTTAGATGTGTTAAATATGTATAAGTAGTTAATATGTAGTATGTGTGTGTTAAACAAATAGAAAGTGTTGGAAGGACCAAGAGATACATAATATTCATGAAGCACTAAAAACACTTAAATATTCATGATATGCTAAATATACAAGAGGCTCTTGATATTCAGGATGCACTAAGTAACTTAGTATGCAAAAGCACTCAGTATTCATGAGATCTTATTCAACCATCCATTGGTGACACTCATTCTGGTCCCATATGTCCTCTACCAATAAGCCACAAATAAAACATTAGATAATCAATAGGGTAATTGAAAAAAATTAGCCAGGCACAGTGGCGCATGCCTGTAGTCCCAGCTACTCGGGAGGCTGAGGCAGAAGGATCGCTTGAGCCCAGAAGTTTGAGGTTACTGTGAGGTAGGTTGATGCCAGGGCACTCTAGCCTGAGCAACACAGGGAGACTCTGTCTCAAAAAAAAAAAAAAAAAACTGAATCATGGACTCAAAGAAAAAAAGATACAGCCTCAGAAAATGTGGAAAACACTTTAAGGTATTTATGAATTTCTTATTCATTTAAATAAAAGAAACTCAATATGAATTTTTAATTAACTGACTTTTGCTATTATTATGGTATGTGATACAGGAAGCTTCCTTAAAGATTTACATTTTATAAGAAATGAATGACTACTATATGCTATTTTTCAATAGGATGAATGTTACAGGAAATGTGTATACAAAATAAGAAACAGAAAGTAGGAATGGTTAGCAATGGCTTTAATTTTGCCCCTTACTTCCCACAGACAAAAACACCTGCAGAGAGCTTCAAATACTAAGCATGTGCTGATGATTCCCAAATTTACATATTCTGAAAAGTCTTTTGTCTGCCTCCCCTACATCTTCCTATTTGTTCTTCAGATTTCAGCCTAAATGTCAAGCCCAGAGAAACCTAAGACTAGGTCAGTTTTAATATAGGGATTTTCAATCCTTTTGACCTTGACCCACAGTAAGAAATATCTTTGTATCATGATCTGGTACACATACATGCAAATATGCATTCTTGAACAAATAACTATCCCTATGTGCCTATAACTATTATAAAGACTAGGGATACAAAGTGAATCAATCAGACAAGAACTCTTGCCTTGAGAGAGCTTACATTCTGGTGATCATGTTTCTGCCTTTGTCTCCCTTAAAACTATTCTCAATCCTACAGCCAGATTGATCCTACCAAAACGTAAATCAAATCATGTCACTCCTTTACTTACTGCCATCCAATGCCTTCCCATGCTCAGAGTCAAAACCAAACGCCCTACTACAAACTACTAGTGCTTAGGTGATCTGGCCCCGCAATTGGCCCTTGCCTCATCGCCTGGTATTCCTTCCCTTCACTACCAGTTAGTCACATTGGCCTTGCTTTTCTTCAAACAGGCCAGGCACACTCAGGGCCTTTGCACTGGCTAATTCCTTCTGTCTGGAATGTTCCTCCTCCAAATATCCATATGTCTCATTCTCTCACTTCTTTGAGGTATTGAACCAAAAGTCACCTTCCCACAGAGGTGTTCCCTGGCTACCCTTTGTAAAATTTTAACCCCTACCCCTGACATTTTATATATTCCTCCTCCTTACCTTTTGTTTTTCAGTTTGTCGTCACCTAATATACTCTGTATTTTACTAATTTATCATGTCTCTTATCTATGTTTCCTTTAGGAAACACACTCCTTAAGGACCTGGATTTTTATGTTTATTCACTGATAATATAAACTGAAATAAAAGTTTCACAAAAGAATACTTACCCTTAGTGTGATTTACTTTAATATTTTCTATTATTTCTTTTGTTAAAAATACTGATTGATTTCATGACCCACTTGTAGATCATGATCCACAGTTTAAATTACACTGCCTTGGCTGGGTGCAGTAGCTCTTGCTTGTAATCCTAGCACTCTGGGAGGCCGAGGCAGGACTGCTTGAAGCCAGGAGTTCGAGAGCAGCCTGAGCAAAAGGGAAACACTGTCTCTACTAAAGATAGAAAAATTAGCCAGGCATGGTGGTACATACCTGCAGTCTCATCTACTCATCTACTCAGAAGACTGAGGCGGGAAGATCACTTGAGCCCAGGAGTTTGAGGTTGCAGTGAGCTATGATGACACTACTACACTCCAACAGAGTGAGACTCTGGCCCCCCCCCCAAAAAAAAAAATTTACTTCCTTAATGTAAGCTTTCATTGTATCTTATACATTTGTTTCATAGCATATCATGACTCCGTGTGTGTGTGTGTGTGTGTGTGTGTGTGTGTGTGTGTGTGTCTATTTGTTTATTCCTTGCCAGACTGTGAGTCCCACGAGGGAATGAGGAGTCAGGGCTCTCTTACTCACAGCTATGTTTCCAGCACCTACCAGAGCACTGCAACAAATCCAAGTCATGTGCAAGCAGAAGTTAAAAGGGAGCAGAAATTGTAAGCGGAAGTTAGCTACCAGCTAATAATGAACAGAAACACAGTGGGAAGGAGAAACCAGAGCCCATTAGAAAGAGACAGAGTACCTGTAGTTACAGTTCTAAGTCCTTAAGTTTCTTTATCCCCTTTCTTTTAGGGTGAGTTTTTGTTTTTTGAAATTAATGCTACAAAAAATAGCAGATGAATTGAACATCTCGATCAATTAGAGCAAACAATTCAAAAATTTTAGTAAATAGGTATCAGTAGTTTCCTAAATTTTCAGAAGGTGTCATTGGGTGAATGAAGGGACTAACTTTATAGTCTGGAGATGGAGAAGGCAGCTGTGCTTTGTCAGCCCCCATTTCCCTTTACCACCTAGCCTACTTGCCTTGCTCTGCTGCTTAGCTCTGCCCCACAGGAAGGCTCCTGCCTGGCCCCTTGCCCAACAGGAGGAAAGATGATGTAGAATGTCTTAGGAAGATGCTTTCAAAGGTAAACAGAACTCACAGGAGTACTCTCTCTCTCTCCCTCTCTCTGGGTGTCCTTTGTTCTAGGAGGCTTAGGTAAAACAGACCTGATCCCAACTCAGGGAAGTGTCTAGGTTAGTAATTCAGGCCAGCTAAAGTTTAGGTACTCTGTCTTGCTTTTTTCCATTCTAGCACATTTCATTGCTCCAGATTTCATTTTACATAAGAATTACAAAATATGAGATTCAAATTTGACCATTTAGATTAGCCAGTCTAACTCACGAGATTCTACATTGGAAATGGGAGACAAAACCCCTGATAGAAATAAAGTATATATGGCTGTGCTGTTTTTGGTCTCATATATTTATGAAACCACACACACACACACACACACCCCACATACAGATACTGTATTTTTTTGTTTATATATATAAATTATTTTACATATATAAATTTCCTTAGCAGTGACAGACTTAACTATGAAAATAACAAACCTTAAGCTTCAGTGCTTCTCTTTGCTTGAGTCCCTTCTAAGAAATGAACCTAAATTTGTCCATTATTTTTAAGAGGGCCTCCAAAACTGTATGATCTTTATACCCTATAAAATCTTTTTTCTTTTCCAGGTTTTATTTTTTTTTTATTCTTTTATTTTGTTTGAGACAGAGTCTCACTTTGTTGCCCATGCTAGAGTGAATGCCATGGCATCAGCCTACCTCACAGCAACCTCAAACTCCTGGGCTCAAGCAATCCTCCTGCCTCAGCCTCCCAAGTAGCTGGGACTACAGGCATGCGCCACCATGCCCGGCTCATTTTTTTTCTATATGTTTTTAGTTGGCCAATCAATTTCTTTCAATTTTTAGTAGAGAGGGGGTCTCGCTCTTGCTCAGGCTGGTGTCGAACTCCTGAGCTCAAACGATCCGCCCGCCTTGGCCTCCCAGAGTGCTAGGATTACAGGCGTGAGCCACCGCGCCCAGCCTGTCTTTCTTTTTGAAAGCAAAAATTGGGGTATAATATAGGGTTACTATTTACCTCATGAATAGAAAACTTATGGGGGAAGTAAAGAAAATCCTTGCCTTTCTCAGGACTAGAACTGTTGTGTTCATTAGTTCACATCTAGACACTGCAACTCCAAAGTCTTTGCAGACCATCTGCAGAGAGTAGCCCAGGAGGCTGGGTACCATGTATGAGACTCCATCTATGATTGTAAATTGACTTGAATGGTAACTGCAGAGTCATTTTTTTCCAGCCAGTAAAGCATAAACAGTGAGGTCTTACATTGTCTTACTACCATGAGACGGCAGCACAACTGCTCTCAGGCTTACCCCAGGGTCACCCAGGAACCCAGCAGCCTCTTAGAATCATCCATATCTGAACATCAAACGGAACTTTCTCACACACACTCAGCCTTCTAAAGTAGTATTAGATACCTCCAAGTAACACATTTAGGCCTAACATGTGCTGCAGGGCTTTGTATTTATCTCTAGCCATGGTTCAAACAAATGTGTCAGGCACTATGCTACATACTTTTGCTTATACTGATACATTTAATATCATTCTTGCCACTTGTGAGAACCCTAATGCGATCTGGTTCTAAGTTATGACTGTGCCTTATACTCTAAGAAACTTTGAGATTGATTCACATTCTTATAAATAAAATTATTCACCTTTCTCCAGTGAAATTCCAATTATTTGAATTTCAAATAACTTATGTAGGTAGATACTCCACTTGCAAGGAGGGGGAACTTAACTTCCAACTTCATAAGTGTGATCTGTGCATAGTGAATTCTTTCCAAAGAGTATGGAATAAGAAGGAGGGAAAAAGAATAATTTTTCAGTGAAGAAATCTCACAACGAGTATGTCAGCCAGATAATCAAGATCAACATGACCAGTGATAAATCAGTTGATAAATGTGGCCTGAATATGATGTGATGAATATGGCACTTTGCCTCTGTGGTCTGCTTCCAAAATCCTATAGCTTCAGTACAATCATGAGAAAAAAAAATCAGACAAATCTTAACAGAAGGATATGCTACAAACTATTATACTTGACCAGTACTCCTCAAACCCGCCAAAGTCATCAAAAACAAGGAAATATCTGGGAAAGAGTTCTAGAGGAACACTATAAAAGAAACCTAAAGACACATAATAACTGAAGGTAATGTGATACATTTAATGAAATCCTGGGACAGAAAGATTGAGAAAAACTAAAAAAACCTAAGAAATAAGAATAAATCATGGACTTTAGTAAATAGTAATGTATTGTTATTGGTTCATTAATTTTAATAAATGTACCATATTAATGTAAGAAGTCAATAATAGAGGAAACTGAGTATGGGGTATATGGGAACTATGTACTATCTTATCAATTTTTCAGTAAATCTAAAACTATACTTCTAGCACTCTGGGAGGCCGATGTGGGCGGATCGTTCAAGATCAGAAGTTCAAAACCAGCCTGAGCAAGAGCGAGACCCCATCTCTACTAAAAATAGAAAGAAATTAATTGGCCAACTAAAAATATATAGAGAAAAAATTAGCCAGGCATGGTGGAGCATGACTGTAGTCCCATCTACTCAGGAGGCTGAGGCAGGAGGATCACTTGAGCCCAGGAGTTTGAGGTTGCTGTGAGCTAGGCTGACGCCACGGCGCTCTAGCCCGGGCAACACAGTGAGACTCTGTCTCAAAAAAAAGAAACAAGGCAGGCAAAAATATATGCAGAAAAATGCATGACACGTTCAGGGAATACATGTGGTCCGACGTGAGTGGAACGTGCCCAGATCTATTACTAATCTATGACTAATCCCATTTTACAGATTCGAAAACAGGCCCAGAGAGACCAAGTAACTTGTCCAGGATCACACAGCTAGTAAAGAGAAACCAACGAGCTGGGACTTGAGCTTAGGCCACGTGGCTCCTTCACTGTATTATACTTCACCGTCCTGTCCCGGATTCCTCACGTTAGTGGCTTCAGGTAACAGCTGGAGAAAATGCCGGCAGGGGAATTTCTTTGTAGGAACAGAGAGAGCCCGAAGCCCTCTGCGGGGGTGTGGCGGAAGGAAGCCTCAGGGTCTGACTGCGTGCCTGGCATTCTGATTTCACAAGGAAGAAGGTTCTCAAACAGCAATGGGATGAGAGGAAGGAGGAGCAGATGGACTGGGCTGGGAGCAGGTGATGGAGACGGAAGGGAGGCCAGGGACGGGGGACTCGGCAGTCTTTGGAGCAAGGAGGCATCCGAACTGAATGTGCAGAGGAAAACGCAGTGTGTAGCCGTGGGGGACCCCCCCCCAGGACCCAACAAATCTTCAAACAAAACTATTGAAACCAGGCAGGGCGAGATGGCTCACGCCTGTAATCCTAGCACTCTGGGAGGCCGAGGCAGGAGGATCGCTTGAGCTCAGGAGTCCGAGACCAGCCTGAGCAAGAGCGAGACCCCGTCTCTACTAAAGATAGAAGGAAATTAGCTGAACAACTAAAAATGTATAGAAAAGATTAGCCGGGCATGGTGGTGCATGCCTGTAGTCCCAGCTACTCGGGAGGCTGAGGCAGGAGGATCGCTTGAGCCCAGGACTTTGAGGGTTGCTGTGATTTAAGCTGACGCCAAAGGTCAAGAAACCAATCTGGGCATCCTGTCTATTGCTGAGTAGGTCAGTTCTAATTACGTGAAACAGAACCAAGAAATAACTACAAGATGGGTTAGCAAGCCCACCAGACCCTCTGTGAGATGGACCTGAGCTAAAATTCCTTCAATCACCAGACCTCCATAAGATCCTACTCTGGTGGACCACAGTGAAGTTTTAGGTCTCCTGGAATTAGTGTCAACTCAGAGCCAGTTTCCAGGAGTCTTCAAAAGCCTCATTACTTCCTTTCCTCATTGCACAGATACCCTGGTAACAAGCTCTATACAAAGGACGGCTGGGAGAAAGATGAACAGCATAAGTTTTTGGCAGTGTAGCAAGGTCTTTCCTCTTGTGGACCCAGCCTCTTTTGTTTAAAGGGTTCCAGTCAGTCCATAAACTGGCCCAAGTCTAGAAATTAATTGAGAACACTCTCTTTTGAAGATTCAAATTGGAATTTTGGTCACTAGTCCTAGAACTTTTCCGCTTATACAGCTCAAGTGAGAATTAGCAGACTGTTCATCTACTTTCTTCTAGAGACCCTGTGATCGAGCGGTCAATGCCAGGGGTCTCTGCAAGTGAAACTACCCTGATTGCTGCCTTGACAATACTGTTCGTCATGGCAGTGGCATCCACCTTGTCTCAGCAATTAAGTGATACCACCTGGCCCCCGCCACCCAGGGATCCCATTATTCCCTCTGCGTTTAAGAATCCTAGCTCAGTGGCCGCAGTTCCTACTGTAATTCCTCACCTCCAGAGAAGACGGACCATAGAACACTTTAAGGATACTGGACCTCCCCTCACAAATTATTCCTCACAGTCATGGTGAAAAGTGTGTCCTCTGGACCCACCCTGGGTGACTGAGCAGGTCTTTCATGATTAATTTCCTCTAACATTCCAAATCTCCCTAAGCCTTTGGATATATTCCCCTACTAAAGGTTAGCAAAGCAGTTCTGACATTTCATCTTCATTTACTGTAGACCAACATTTGGTCCACGTTTCAGGCAATGAAAGGAAAAAATTGTCAGGGCCCATTTGTGTTGACTGTACTTTCTTATTCTCGTAATCTTGATGCTCTGGCATTTGGGTCTTGATCCTGGCAAGACTGCACCTCCATGGGCTAGCTAATTCTTAGAGATCACAGTGGATTCCCCTGTGAGTATACAAACCAATGAGTCCCCAGCCCACCCCTAACTGTCTCTTTTATCAAACTCACACACCAATATTCCCCCTGCTCTAAATCACTTCAGGCCCAGGTACCAGATAACTAGGCAACATCCTATAGCCCAGAATTTGCAAACATTATTTAAACTACCCAAGCCTAAGTGTTCCGTCCCTGCCTTGCCCATTCATCCTGTGAAAACCCTAATATGGGCTCTGTGCCATGCTCTGCCCTCTTTTTCTCTTGTCTCCTGATTAACTCTGGTCCATCCCCATGAGCAAAAGTCCTGAGGTGGAGATCTCTGCTCAGGTTAATTTCAACATAAAGCAGCTAACTAGAAAATCTGATTGGGGATTTTGAGACCAAAATATTAAGTGTAGGGTCCTGCACCTCTCACAGTGGGGAACTGGGATCCAAACCTTGAGCCTGAATCCAGTCGCGGATGTTTGATTGAACCTCGGTCTCACTTTCAGGCCCCCTGGTTGCTCTCGCAGGAGTGCAGGTGAAAGGTCACTCTGACTGAGCACAGATGACTACGGAGCTGTCACACACGCTCCCGCCAGCTCTGTCACCCAGGACTCCTGAGACGAGGAAGACGCTCTCAGTGAACCTGCCCCCCCTCCAGGCCCTCCCTCTGCACTCGCCCCCTCCTGTGTGTGAGTTTAGATTACTGGAAAGGAATTTTGCTAGGACGCATTCTTGTAGATCTGCATGGAAAGGGCTTCATTAAATTAAGTGTTAATTATCTGATCTCAATCATTCTCTGTGAGGTGCACAAATAAACATTTAAAAAACATTTTTTTAAGATTACAATATAAGTAATTTTCTTTTTTCTACATGAAAAAGGAAAATAATAATTTTTACCTTTGTAAGCAATGACATTTTATGCACAAATCTACATAAGTTCTTCCTTAAATACATCATAAGCATTTTTTCCCTTCAGGTGAATTGGCACATTCCCCATTTGTTTTGCTACTTTAGGTACCAGAAACCTGAGAAGCACAACTAGTACTGAATGCAGTTCTGGACCGTATCCCACATACACGGGGTATCTAGATCTTCACTTTATAATGCTGATTTTTGTTGTGTTTAATTTTAAGTGCCCCACTATAATTGTGCATTATAAAGTAAGCCACCTAGGTCCTTTTGCCAAGTAAGAAAATAAATACTCTCCTGGGAAATTCATAGCAAACAGGAAGACACCACAACACACAGTCATCAGACTGACCAAAATAACCATGAAAGAGACCCTCCTATAAGCTGTAAGGTGAAAGAAACAGATAACCCACAAAGGAAAACTCATTCGAAGCAGACTGAAACTCAACTGAAACCTTATAAGCAAGAAGAGACTGGGGCCCCATTCTCACTCTTCTTAAACAGAATAATACCCAGACTAGAATCTTGTACCCTACAAAACTAAGTTTGGTATAAGAAGGAGAAATAAAGACCTTCTCAGAGAAGCAAAGACTGAGTTAATACATTAAGTATGTTTATGGCAGCACAATTCACTATTGCACGGTCATGGAAACAACCCCAGTGCCTGTCAATTCATGAGTGGATAACTAAAATGTGGTATATGCTCACAATGGAATATTACTCAATTCTAAGAAACAACAGTGAGCTAACACCATTTATGCTATCCTGGATTAAGCTTAAGCCTGTTATCCAAAGTGAAGTGACACAAAATATGGAAAATGGGCTCCACATCTACTCGCCATCAAATTGGTACTGACTGTTTAAAACTACAGCGCTCAAAGGGTGGGAGTGTTCACCAGGGTTTCTGGGGGGGAGCAAGACCCACATCATAGGGATGTGGCGAGCATTGTGGGGGGGAAGGGCATACCACTAACCCTTCTTAGGGAGAGGCAAAGTTATACAATGTATCCAAAATGTAAAAAAAAAAAATCTTTTGTCAGATGGAGGGCAGGCGGGAGGGGGGAGGAAGTGTAGAGTTACATAATGTGTGCCTTGCGCGCCACCTGGGGATTGGACTCGCTTGGAGCTCTGGCATGTGGGGGGGAAGGGTAGTAGGGGCAATGTATGTAACCCTAACAATATTTGTACCCCCACTATATGATGAAAAAAAAAAAAAGACAAGACCTGCCCTCCAGGAAGTACTCAAAACAGTGTTATACATAGATCAGCACAATAAACGCTCATGAATATAAAATCATCCAAAAGCTAAAGGTCAAAGGCCAGATACTAGAATGGCTCAAAAGAGAAAATAAAGCAACAAACTTCAACTCAACAGGTGAACAGAAATCTGCCCCACTTATCAATTCTCTCAATAAATGTAAATGGCTTGAACTGTCCACTAAAGAGACATAGGCTGGCTGAATGGATAAAAAAATACAAGCCAAGTATCTGCTGCCTTCAGGAAACACATCTAACCCACAAGGATGCATTCAGACTTAAGGTGAAGGGATAGAAAACAATATTTCAAGCAAACAGAAGCCAACAGATGGCATGGTGGTTCTGATTTCAGATAACTTAATCTTAAAATCGACAAAAGTAATGAAAGACAAAGAGGGTCACTATATATGGTGAAGGGTACAATGCAACAAGAAGACATAACAGTTCTAAATATTTATGCACGTAACTCAGGTGTATCTAGATTCATAAAGCAAGTCCTACTTGATCTAAACAAAATGATAAACAGCAAAACCATAATAGCCAGAGACTTCAACACCTCTCTGACAGAACAGGACAGATCCTCCAAACAGAAAGTTAACAAAGAAACAATGGACTTAAACAGAACTCCAGAACAAATAGGCCTGACTGAAATTTACAGAACATTTTACCAAAAACCACTGAATATACATATTTCTCATCAGCTCATGGGACATTCTCTAAGATTGACCATATCCTAGGCCACAAAGCATGTCTAAAAAATTTTAAAAAATAAACATTATACCATGCATCTTCTCAGACCACAGTGGAATAAAATTAGAAATCAACTCCAAAAGAAACTCTCATTTCTACACAAAGTCATAGAAACCAAATAACATTCTGCTCAATGATTATTGGGTTAAGAAGGAAAATAAGATGGAAATCAAAAGATTCTTTGAACTAAATGACAAAGGAGACACAAGTTATCAAAATCTGTGGGACACAGTTAAAGCAGTCCTGAGAAGAAAATTTATATCCATAAATGTCTACATCCAAAAGATAGAAAGATCACAAATAAACAATCTAATGAATTGTCTCAAAGAACTGGAAAAGGATGAGCACACTGACCCCAAACCTGGCAGAAGAAAAGAAATCACAAAGATCAGAGCAGAACTAAATGAAATTGATAACAAAAAACCTATACGGAAGATTAATAAAACAAAAAGTTGGTTCTTTGATGAAATAAACAAAATTGACACACCTCTGGCTAGATTAATGAGAAGCAGAAAAGAAAGAACTCTAATAAGCTCCATCAGGAATGAGAAAGGAGAAAGTACAACTGATGCCACAGAAATGCAAAATATCATCTATGAATATGCTAAAAATCTCTATGCACGACTGGAAAATGTGAAGGAAATGGACAAATCCTCAGAAACACACAGCCTCCCTAGGCTCAACCAGGATTGAAACAGCAATAAAAAAAACCTTTCTAAAAATAAAAGTTCCAGACCAGATGGCTTCACACTAGAATTTTACCAGACCTACAAAGAATAACTGGTGCCTACCCTGCAGAAATTGTTCCACAACATCGAGAAGGAAGGAATCCTCCCCAACACATTTTATGAAGCCAACATCACCCTGATGCCAAAACCAGGAAAGGATGCAAGAAGAAAAGAAGACTACAGACAAATATCCTTTATGAATATAGATGCAACAATTCTCAACAAAATCCCAGCAAACAGAATTCAGGTGCTTATCAAAAAAATAATCCATCACAACCAAGTGGGCTTCATCCCAGAGATGCAGGGAGGGTTCAACACACACAAATCTATAAATGTAATTCACTACATAAATAGAATCAAAAACAAAGACCATATGATCCTCTCAATACACTCATAAAAAGCATTAACAAAGTTCAACACCTTTTAATAATAAGAATGCTTAACAAAATAGGCATAGATGGGACTTACCTAAAAATGATACAAGCCATATATGACAAACCCATAGCCAACATCATACTGAATGGGGAAAAATTGAAAGCATTCCCACTTAGAACTGGAGCCAGACAAGGTTGTCCTCTATCACCACTTCTATTCAACATAGTGCTGGAAGTCCTAGCCAGAGCAATCAGACAAGAGAAGCAAATCAAGGGCATCCAAATGGGGGCAAAAGAGATCAAACTATCACTTTTTGCAGATGATATGATCTTATATCTAGAAAATGCCAAAGATTCTGCCATGAGACTACTGGAATTGATGAGCAAATTCAGCAAACTCTCAGGTTACAAGATCAATGTACACAAGTCAGTAGCATTCCTATATGCCAACAACAGTCAAACTCAGAACCAAATCAAACACTCAATAGCAACAAAGAAAATAAAGTACCTAGGAATATATTTAACACAGGAGGTAAAAGACCTCTACAGGGAAAACTATGAAACATTGAGGAAGGAAATAGCAGAAGACATAAACAGGTGGAAAACCATACCATGCTCATGGGTCAGCAGAATCAACATTGTTAAAATATCTATACTACCCAAAGTGATCTACAGAGTCAATACTATCCCTATTAAAATACCATCATCATTTTTCACAGATATAGAAAAAATAATTTTACACTTCGTATGGAACCAGAGAAGACCTTGTATAGCAAAAGAAATCCTAGGCAATAAAAATAAAATGGGAGGTATCAATTTACCAGACTTCAAACTATACTACAAGGCTATAGTAATTAAAGCAGCTTGGACTGGCACAAGAACAGGGACATCGACCCGTGAAACAGAACAGAGAACCCAGATATAAAACCATCCTCATATAGCCATCTAATCTTTGACAAAGCAGAAAAAAACATACACTGGGGAAAAGAATCATTATTCAATAAATGGTGCAAGGAAAACTGGATAGACACATGTAGAAGACTGAAACAGGACCCACACCTTTCACCTCTCACAAAAATCAACTCACGCTGGGTAACAGACTTAAACCTAAGGTGTGAAACTATTAGAATTCTAGAAGAAAACATTGGAAATACTCTTCTAGACATTGGCCTAGCCAAATAATTTATGAAGAAGACGCCAAAGACAATCACAGCAACAACAAAAATAAATAAATGGGATCTGATCAAATTAAAAAGCTTCTGCACAGCCAAAGAAACTGTCACGAGAGCAAACAGACAACCTACAGAGTGGGAGAAAATTTTTGCAAGCTACACATCTGATAAAGGGCTGATAACTAGAATCTATTCAGAACTGAGGAAAATCAGCAAGGAAAAAATCAAACAACCATATCGAAAAGTGGGCAAAGGACATGAACAGAAACTTTTCAAAAGAAGACAAATGGCCAAGAAACATATGAAGAAATGCTCAACATCTCTAATCATCAGGGAAATGCAAGTCAAAACCACAATGAAATATCACTTAACTCCAGTGAGAATGGTAT
>CAUYPO010000322.1:0-11912 GCA_963574435.1 Cheirogaleus major
TTTTGCTCTTGTGTGATGAGGAAAGCTTTAAAGCACTGAAAGCTTGTTTTACTTTACAGGCAGCTTTAGGAAAAGAACTATAATAACTCCTACTAAGGACTTGTTAAAAGGTCACAGATTCGTAGTAACTTATTAGCTGAACGTACACACTGCAACTGCAGAGATAAAAGCTGTAAAAGTAAAAGCTTTTGGCTATCGACGATAGTCGATGCTGGGCTGTGCGTGCTCATATCACGGCTGTCGGCTAAAGTCGACGCTGGGCTGTGCGTGTTTATCTGTGGCTGTCGACTATAGTCAACACTCATACTGAAGTGGTTAAGGAACATGCTCTAGGAAAATAAAGCCAACACAGTTAATGGCAAAAATGTGAGCTAAAACATGGTAAGTGCCCAGGATCAGTGGGAGGCTCCTTCCAGGGAGGGAGCGGTGATAGGGAGCAGAAGAGAAGGCTTAATGGTGGGTGTGGCATTTGAGCTAGACCTTGACGCTCCATGCATTGGGAAGTTCTCATGGAGGGGTGAAAGCACGTGGGAAGGTGAGGAAGGGCATCCTGGCTGGAGGGAATAGCATGAACACAGGGAAAGGCACAAGAGTGAAGAATCCTGGAGAAGGATCATGACCACCAGTTACATTTTGGCAAACTCAAAAGGCAATGGTCAGTCCACAGCTTTCTATACAAAAGTGTGCATCTCCTTTGTCATTCAGATTTCCTAAGTAATCTACAAATTTGAGCCTGAGCCTTGTTGAAATGGACAAGTGGGGCACACATGGAACAGTAAGAAACCTCACTCATTGTATGTTTAAAGAGAAGTGCATCACTCCCTTGCACTCTGCTCAGTGTATGGAATATGGAATTCATCTTGGAAAGCCCCAGAGATGACTCTATCGACTGTCCTTTAAATAGAATTAAAATTGACTCAAGACATATCTACGAACCTATTGAGCTGCAGTTGGTCTTGCAGGAGGAAATTAAACAGACGAGGAGTGAAATAAAGTGAACAGGCTGCCACTGGGTGCTGAGGCTTCTTGCCGAGGACAAGGAAGGGACAGGTTGGGTCAAACGTGAAACTTGTATCATACCCTGAGACTAGCTGATTTGGTGAGCCAGTGGGGCCAGGTAATTTTCCTTCGTTTCTGTGAGGAAGCACTGCTTTCATTGCTGTGTTTTCTTCCCCTCAGACTTCAGGAAGGTGTGGCTGAGTTTAGGAAGGAAGCCTCCAATATTCTCCATGTGTGTCATTGCATTCTTAACCATGTTCCGTCTCCTACGCAAAGACCAGAGGCACAAAGTGGGCAAGAGATAGTCTCCGTCACCACTCGCTTGTTTCTTCCTCCCATCAGCACCTTTCCTTGCCCCTCCCACTCGCCACCAACAAACATTCCTTGAACTTCGGCTCAGTGCTGGCTGCTGCTCGAGGCTTTGGGGATGTTGGTGGCAGCCCATGCCCTGTCTGAAGGGCTCAGCCCCAGAGCGAGATGCACCCCGGTCTCCACGCGTGCATTTCCCAGCTGAGCAGTGACAGATTGAGTCCAGCCTGTCACTTCCAGAGACTAACACCACAGTGGAGAGGGGACAAGCCCACACCAAGTGTCCTTGCCACGGGAATGGTGCCTCTGCCCTGAGACAGGATGAGAACACTACCTCATACTTTATTGACATGTGGAAGACAAACAGCTTCCGTCCTGTGGCTGTCATGGTGATGATGATGATGAGGAGGAGGAGGAAGGGTAGTGAGATTCATGGCAAACAAAGATCAAGATTGGGGTTGCAGATGGGATTGGGCGGTGTCTGTCTGTGAAGGAGCAACTATGATGTGTTCTCTGGGTTTTCTACTTGTAGAGACAGGGGTGCTTCACCAGGTGGCTTGGTTTAAATGCTCTCCCACATCGCACCACAGCACTCACAGACTTTTCTTTTTAATGTGTTCATTCAATTCAACAAGTATTTATGGAGTGCTTACCATGGGTCAGGCGTGTTCCAGGCAGGCACTGGGCATTAAATAGTGAGCAAACCTGTGATCACAACCTTGCCCTCATGAAGTTTACAGCAGCAAGTGACAGATGTTAAACAAGCGACTGTACAAAGAGATTGTTAATTACACCGTGGTAAATGCTACGACCCTCTGACTTATGTGAGAACAGGTGGAAGTCCAGACAATGTCCACACTTGGTGCTTTTGGCTCCAGAAGGAACCCAGCTTGGATAATTGGGTTAAGTTTCTCACAAAGAGGATTTTTTTTTTTTTTTTTGGCAAAACACTTCCTTGGAAGAGGCTCTAGCATTAGCTTTTTAGATTAGATAGGTTTCATTGCAAGGGTGTGTGTCTTGGAGTGACCAAGTGTCGTGGTTTTCCCAGGTCTGAGCGGTTTCTCAGGACACGGGACTAAAACCAGGACAGTCCTGGGAAAACCTGAAGATGGAGTTTGAGAGTCTGTGTATCCCATGGGCTGGTTGGAGAGCATCTCTGTAGCTGCTGGTGCACGCAGGCTGAGGGCTGAGTATGGTCTGCATGCGCAGTGGAGGGTGTGGCATCCAGTGTGTGTGACACAAAGCACAGCCCTCCCCACCATTTGCCATGAATTGCAACTGAATGGAATTTCTATGGGAGCTTTGAGCCTGATGTTAAACAGTCTATCTCTCTTTGTGCCATACTAATCTACTGTACTTGATTGCAAATGGGCTGCCATTAGCCTTGTTGTTAGAGCTGGAAAGTCTGTGTAATTGTCTAGTAATTTTTTTAACTTTCGAATGGCGTGTGTGCATGTGTGGCTGCTTGGCGCCCACCTACCTGTAGGCTGCCTGCTGGGCTCCAGTGGGTGTGCGCAGTGTACCTTGAGCCTGGCCACTCACGAGCTCTCAGCGCTCCGGGCGTGAGTGGCGTTTTAAAGGACCTTTACCATGAACGGAATTAGCAGGCGCTGTCCCTCTGGAGCCCGTTAGCTCTTCCATTCTGACCCCCACAGTGAAAACTAAATGCATGTAATTTATTTGGAAAAAATGTCTTTAGGGCATTTGTGCTACTCTTGGTTATGCTCTACAGGACAGATACTTTTTTTTTTAAATCAAGTCCCCAGATGCCAGTGGCCAAAACTAATACAAGTCACGATGATCCGGGGGTGGAATTCATGTCAGTGCTGACCGCCGGAGCACTGGGTTCTGTCCCCCAGCCCCCACCCACTTGGGCCTCTGCCAGGGCCCTCCCGTACGTGGGTGTGAATCGACGGCTGGTTCTAGCTGAGGAGTGACAAATAGGACCTGTCAAGGTCAGGCAGAGCAGAGGGTGCTTAGTTTTAAGAACAAACTGTGCTTAGGCCTGGAGTGGGACCAGGCTGGACTGGACTAGGCCCTTCCAGTAGCATTTAGGACACAGCTCAGATTCTACTCTCTCCTTCCAGCCACACTGTGCCTCCCTCGTCTGGATTCGGAAGGGGTTGTGCTACTCATTTAGCACATCTTCATGTATTGCCTCCTGTCAGCTCTTTCTAACGGTTGAAATCTATGCCACCCCATACCTGGGATGATTCTAAAACTGCTTGGCACCGGCCTTATCCTCACCCTTCTTGAGCTGGGGCCATCCCATCCCTTACAGATGTGGGACGGAGAACGTCAGTTTCACCACCGGCTTCACTCTCTTGCTCACACTTCCTTGAACGAGGAGATGATGGAGGTGAGGGGATATGTCAGATGGCAGATGTTAGGCAGTTTGGAATCTCTTCCTTACTAACAAATCCTTTATGGAATATATTTTCCTTACAACTTTCTATGACATTAAAAAAAAAAAAGGTCACCACCAAGCTGTGATTGTATAGAATCTTTGTTACCCTAGAATTCATTAGCATACTCACCAAGACGGGACTCACACATGGTATCTTTGAGGGTTTTGCACAGATTATACTGAAATGCCCTTCCTTGTTTTAGTATTTTATTTTTATGCACGTTATTAAGAATTTTATTACCTTTTCCCTCCAAACACCTTTGCCCCCATCTGGCTTTTAATAGAGGGAAACAGGACTAAGATTACAATGCATCCAGATTTATATCCAAATACAATCTAGTTGCATTTGGAGCCCTAGAGAGCCAGTCAAGGCTATTATTGGCTGCCAGGATTTTTAGAAAATACATAAATCTCCCTTTGTGCCATAAATATATTTTTGCATTCAGAGCTCAGAGAGAGACCTCATTATACCACATCCTGAGAGAGGGAGAAGCACATCTCATTCCGAGTGACAGGTGACATGTTCTCTAGAAACATGCAAAAAGATTGCAAGCTAATTTAATTCCCTTCTCATTTTTAACTGTGGTTGAAATAATTGTGGCTGTGCAAATGATGCTCGGTGTCCTGGGACACGGGTTTCAAGCCAGGCTACATCCAAAGCCCAGGTTGAGTTCATGCCCATACCTCAGTGGCATGGGCCTCTGACAACATGCCCTGTGTGTAAACGGCCTATGGGTGGAAGTTCGCTTAGAAGTAAATGAGAGCAAGATCTATAAAACTAAAATTATCCAGCAGAGGGGCTGTCAGCCCTTGGCAGCATGTTAGAACCACCTGGGGCGAGGGGCAGTTAAAAATGACTGAGAAGGTTGGGCCTCAACCCCACAGTCGTTTTAACTGGTCTAAGGTGGGCACTGCATGGCTATGTGTTACCTGCTCCCCAGGTGACCCAAGTGGGCATCCAGGTTGGAGAACCTGAGATCTAGTGAAGTGGTTTCAAATCTTTTGTGCAAGCAAATTATCTGGGAGGCTTGGTAAGGCACAGAGTGCTGGGCCCTGCCCTGTACATGCGGAGTGGGGTATGGGGGTTTGTGTTTCTGGTATGTTTCTGAGTGATGCTGCTGGTCTGGGGTCCATACATTGAGAACCACTGAGGTGGTGGGTGAGGAGTTTAAGGTGGTCATTCTGGTGTACATATGGGATGAATTATAAATTATCTTGATAATTCCCTGCTTTCCTCTTTCAAGTATGTCAACCTGTTCTATTAGTAATGACTCTAATCAAGTAATTAGTCATTTTCCTAAAAATGGACCTCCTGGAACATATCTTCCCACTCTAAATATCAAAACAAAAAAGAAATCTTCCAAATGTTTCCGTGTGGTTATGAACTAGAAAATGAAGATGGCAATTCCTGTACTTTTGGGAACATGTGTACACATAAAGTTCTTACAAAAGACGATAATACTGAAATGCCAAAACCAGCCTTTCTATGTTACCTAGGGCTGAAGGGATGTCCCTGGAGAAGAAGATAATTTTCTAAGACCTGAGGTGAGTTCCTTTTGATCATTCTGGGCACCTTAACCTGGAGTATGCAATAGGCTGGAAGGAACCTGTCTGAAATATGGAGCCTTCTAAGTCGGGGTCTTTCTCTTCTTGCCGGTGTTTGCCCTTGCTCCCTTTTCTCCCTCAGGGATCTCTGTATCACAGCCATGACTGTCAGGGGAGCTGTTTCAGATCTTAGGGTCTCTTAATATCCTTTAAAGTCCCTGTAGTGCTCCTAAGGTTGCCTAGCAGCAGGGCCCTCCAATAATAGACACCCTTTAGCTCAGAATCATAGCTCTGATCAATGCGGTAATGTTTCCAGTAACTGGAGTCCAGGGGCTATGACTCAAGGATATTTTGGAATAAAGTGGGCCTCTCTCTACCTGTGTGTACTGAAAGGAATTAAATAGGGGAGAGATAAACCTGCACTTAAAAACCATTATGGGGTGTCTGGGAACTGATTCCCAGTTTAAAACATGCTGATTACCTTTGAGTTTCTTGACCTACTTTGCTTTGGAGTCATAGAAATCATAACAAGGAGAGGAGGGCATGTTCTTTGATATTGAAGCTGTATTTCTTGTGATAATCTCTGAGGCTCTCCCACATCCAATCAAGGGGAAGGAAAATGGACTTGAAATAACTGGGTGGCCTCTTCTGGGGCTGAGTGACTCACAGCTGAAATCAGATTGATCATTAGCCACCAACCAATACTGGACGGCCAGGCAAAAAGGGAAGGATTCCAGGTCACTGGTTTTGTCCTCTATGTACATCGCTAGGGTCGGGGAGAAACACCTGCTGCCATGGCCAGCGCTGCCCTGAAGCTCAGGCAAGACAGGCCTCCGTCCGGCTCATGCTCCAGGGCAGCGCGTCTTCACCATCACTGTGCACTCAGCTCACCCAGATCTTGTTAAAATGCAGATTTTAAATCTCTCGGGTATGTGGCTGATGCTGATCCATGGGCTACTGCTTGAAGAGGCAGAGAGTCCTATTTCTCTCCATGGCCAAGGAGCCTGTGGGGCCAAGGGGCTGAGCACACCCTGAGCTGCATCCCTTTTATAGATTATTCAGTGGGTACCCAGGACCCCAGATGTCTTCTAGCTCACATACTGCACCTTCAAGGGCCTCTTCTTAGTTTGTCTTTCAAGGATGTACTTGAAAAGGATGCACTATGCCACTGATGTGCACCCTACTAGGTCTGCAGGTGACCCAGGGAGGCTTTCAGCAGTGGGTGTGGATGGAACCTGGCTATGTGGGCTCGGAGCCCATAGACTTGCGTGCGGTGCTTCATACTGTGGAAGGGAGCCAGAAGGAGGAAGAGGAGGGGTACAGGCTGGGTCCTAGTCTCTCTTCATTGCCAAGTTACAACATAGAACTCAGAGTTGTCCCACAATTCTAAGTTCAAGTCTGACCTTTCAGGTCATTATGAATTATGTTTATTAAGTTGGGAGAACAAACATATTTTAGCTAATAGTTTATTATTTTGTTTATAGCTTTTAAATATTGAGACATATATGTAGGTCTCTTCTCGAATAGGGCTCCACAGTACTTAGGGGCAAGTTCTAATTCTGGCTGATATAGTTTGTGTCGTGTGTGTGTGTGTGTGTGTGTGTGTGCATACGTGTGTGAGCAAAGTTGACATATATCTATTTTCCAATGTAGGAAAATAAAATAAATGCAACTAACATTTTCTAACCTGCACACACATCTCACACTCATTTGTAGAAAGTAAGCTCTCACTTTTTTTTCCTCTTCAAAATCATCCTTCTTGATTGGTCCTTGAGTCTCCTCTCCAAGTCACTGTCTCAAGACAACAACCTTTCTGTTCTGCTGGAGCCCTGCTTTGGTAGCTTAATTTATTAGGAAATTTGATTCTTGTGTAGGCACAATGTAAACCCAAGTTAAAACAACTGCAAAGGGAAGAGTAAATGCAGACTTTCCGTCCTCTCCAGGAAGAGAGAGAGAGAGAGAGAAGCAGAGGGGCGTCAGGAGAGCCCTGTGGCGCCAGCTGCCCCTGCTGGCAGAGCCCGACAGCGCACAGCAAACAAGGGGGAGCTGGCGAGCTATTAGGGCGGGGCAGAGCAGAGGCGAGGCAGAGAACAGCTGGATGGCGGCAGTGGGCCATGTTGAGATATATCCCAACACTTAGGAATGTGCCTTCTTCATCCTTGGATCCTTGGTGCACAGATCTACCTGTGACCACTTTAAACACATGTGTTCACTCGTTCACTCGTTCATCACAAAAAGTTAAGCTAGAGAGCATATTAGAATCACCACTTCAGCAGCCCATGGGGGTCCTCATAATTACAGTAGAATTCTTGTTTGCATAAGAGTTGAGCAAGTCAGTAAAGTGTTCTCACTGCATGCTATGCCATCTGGTCGCGTTACGCCATTTGGTGCCAACAACAATTAGAGGCAGGTCTTACTTGTCCACGCTGTGGGAAACAGGCCCAGAGAAGTCCAGCACCTTCAGGGATCAGCTCTCCTGCCCCCACTTTCAGAGGGCAAGCTCCTTGAGGACATGGACTGTTGCCTTCTACTTTTATATCCTGAAGAGCGCGTGGGGCCGCATGATACTTGCTGAACTGAATTGAATTGAGAGTGGAATTTGTCTCTCCTCTTCCCCTCTGGGCTAACTGACAGAGCTAATGCTTCTTCTAAATTCCTCAGAGATCATTCTGTCTAAAGGCAGTTCCCAGGAGGGAATCAGTGACTCCACTCCCTGTGGGGAATTGATGATTTCCTAAGGATTTCCAGGACTGAGAGATATCCATGCTTCATTGACATTCTGCTGTGTATTATGCAAGAGTATGCTAAGAGAGAGGTCTTGTCAAAGGCAAATAAATCCTAAATGGAAGATAAGCAGATTTTTAAAAAAATCTCTCTTACAATGACTATACAATAGATTATAATTGCCCCAGATATGAAATACCTACTGCCACTTCCCTCCATCTAAATATAACTGGTTTCTGTTTTTCCTAGTATATGTCCCTGTAGCTACAGCTGGGTGGGTTATAGAATATCATCATCACAAATTTAAGATGTACCAAAAAAAAAAAAAAACCCAAATTAGGCTGATGCTTATCACAGAGTGGTATTGTAAAGATTTCATGAGCTAAAGTATCAGAAACTGTCTAGCTTAGAGTTAGATTTGTAGGAAACATCATTTAGTATCTAGTCGCCACACGTTCTTTAATCAGAATGACACTAGTCATTACCAATCAGCATGGCTGTACAGTGCGTGCACGCGATTATCAGCCCTGGATGTTAACTGAGTCTCAGGTCTTTGCTATTAATAGTTAATTCACATTACATGGCTTTAATTGTTACTAAGACAGGACTAGTTACCAATTTGATTTGTCTTTTATTGATGTAGTTCAGCTCAGCATCAAAGAACGTAAAAAGGTCATTATTCATCTAGAATACTTATGCATAGATGCATAAACTGTCATTCTGGGTAATTTGGGTTCCTTTTACCATCACCATTACTCTCCCCACACGGCTTGATATAGAATCAACTGAAAATTTCAGGCCAAAACAGCTTAGGATATATTCCAATATATTAAAATAAAATCTGGCTTCAAGATACTGTTCTTTATGTTTTAGCTGTGCGATTCTTGTTAAGTCTGATCTTTAGTTTTCTCATCATAAAATGAGAAGAATAACAAGATCAAACTCATAGAATTGCTTAAAGAGGCCATAAATAAAATATATTAGGTGAGAAAGCATTTTGTAAACTTTGGTAAGGTGCTAAAGAAAATGTCAGATGGTTGTTGTGAATGACATTTGTCAGAAACCAGTATGCTTTTAAAAGACCTTGATATTGGTGGAGAAGAGATTCCAAAAAAACAGAAACTCCTACTTTCAGTTTTTGAGTTTGGGTCAGAAATTCATCTGATCAGAAGTTTATTTGGGAGTTTTTAACACCCTGCCAATTTCTGTCACTAATTGGTTGATATCTCTGTGCTATGAAGTCTGTTACTTTCATAACATACCTGGCAGGATAAATTCCCTGAATCTGATCAGAATCATTTAGAGAATGTACACACACAAATGTAATTGCTTCCAGTGTTTAAAAAAACCCTCACATTTGTTTAAACCTTTGAAGTGACTATTTCTAATAAAAGATGATTCCCTTGGGAAAGCATGAAGTTTGAAAGTTTAGTTTTATTTGAATTATTTGTATGCAGAGATCCTTATGGGTGAAACAGAAAATAGCTATTTCCCTGCTTGTTATTAGAGGGGAAGATAGTATATTTTCCTTAAGTCAAAAGTAACTGATTATATATAAGAGATGGGGGGGAGTATTTAGCTCCCTAGCTTCTTAACAACTCTCTGTTATTAATTAGCTAATCCGTTTAACATCTACCTCCTTAAGCTTCCAGACTGCAGGGGCTGTGCATTCTCTGTGTTTATAAAATCGTTAAGGGTTTAGGTTCAGTACAAGATACCCTGTGGTTGTTCCATAAATATTTACTGATAACAATGACAATAGTTAAGATGGCGCTAATTAAACAACATTATTAAGGATGAGAGGCTGAAATTAGGTTAAGTGTGTGATATTGGAAGGAGAACTGACCCTAGGAAAACTGCTGCATTTATCTAAAAACAAAGACAAAATATTCAAGAAAAGAGAGGGTATGGGGTCTGCTTAGCTAAGATTCCAATCGATGAAACTCAAAATTCATTAGATAATTGCTTTTGCTAAACTCTGTAGAACCAAGCTCATTGAGGAACAAGGCAGTACATGTGAGTATTTTGAGTTTACAGATTCAATAAATATTTGTTGAATTAATTAATTAGTGAAAGAATGCTCAATGCCACCCACATCTGTTTTCTTCTCCATTCTTCTGCCATCTTCAAAATAATTCACCAATAATCCAATCATGGAAAAATACCAGACTATGTTCAGCGTGTACTGTGGTATAAATATGTATGTCTCCCAACTGAACCGAGCAGGTTACTTCCTATGACAGGTCTCTTGGTGACCTGCGGGGATATATGAGCATACCTGTTATCTTCTCCTATGTGGGTTACTCTTGGAAATACAGATAGAATCTAATTGGCAGAGTCAAGGTCATGAGACTAGAGTTGAAAAGGAACTCTTCAGCTTAGGGTGACAAGGTGAAGGACAGTCTAGGTGAAAATGGATGTTCTAGGAGCGCAAGGAAATCTGGCTAAATATGAGCTAGATGGGAAAATAATTACCCCATAACTTAAAAATTGATGCTGACCGCTGTGGAAAGGTCAGTGTTACCGGATACTGCTTCACTGACCTCTGAGCCATTGTTTCACAAAAGAAAGTCTACTTCCAGCTACCCAGTGCTGCAGATATGAACAAGTGAAAATGGCAAATAACTAGCAGGTCATTCACTTGTCTCTTGGGAAGGAGGGCTGGTGTGTTCTTCAGTTTAGGTTTAAATTGCACCGATGATGGAGACTGCTGTGGGGAATCACATGCCATTTACAGGACACCCAAGGTCATATGTAAATATCCAGCTGAAATTCTGTGCGGTTTCCACCAGCTCTCTGCATCCTCCTTCCTTTGGGTCTCACTGATCAATCTCTTTCCTCCTGGCATTGGTACCCTTGGCATGTCTCAGTTACTCAGCATCTAGCAAGCTGCACACACACCCCCTTCTTTTAGTCTCCTCTTGGAAGCCAGCTGCTCAGTCCTTGGTGACTGTGGAGAGCAGAGCATTCTCTGAGGGTTGGCAAAATGTCTTTTGGCGAAGTCGTTGTTTGTGTCTCAGTTGGCCCCAACCAGGTAGAAAAGCTTTATTGATTTTTTCCCATATAAAGCACTTTGTGATTATTGAGTGAAAACAAAACAAGCGAAACAACTATAGCAAACCTCCAAATAGCTACGTTGTTGCAACTGCTATTATGACAGCACTTTAAGAAAAAGGTATCTGAACCCTGGTGACTATTTACCTTCTGAAGTTTATATGCTTAGAAGGAACATTTTCCTTCAGTGTTAATAATTAAAGTAAATTCCAAGAGCATAATACAGGCTCTTCAAACAAGCACATGCAGAGAGGGTTTTTAAAAACTTTTTTTGATGACTTAGTTTTCTCTTTCTCTCTTTAGTATTCCATGGAGCACCCTAATCTTTGTGCTACAAAACTGTTCTTAAGATTCCGGACTTGCGGACAGTTGGTAGAGGCGATAGAGTCTCCCGCTGTAATAGTGCCCTGCTGCGGGGCGCAGACCTAAGAGCAATGGCAGAGGATTCAAGTCTGCCGGCTGGAGGTGTGCATTGTTTCCCAGAAGTCGAATCCAGCCTCAGACAGGCACGGTGGGCTGTTACTGTGCGAAGGAGAGAGGAAGTTCTGAGGTTCACTGAAGGGCGGGGTGGCGGTCTAATCTTCTTGTCATTACCGTTATTATCTGTTGATAAAATAGTTCTTTTTTTTTTCCTTTTATTCCATCATATAATGGGGGTACAAATATTGTTAGGGTTACATACATTGCCCCTGCCATCCCTCCCCCTGCCACGTGCCAGAGCTTCAGGCAAGTGCAATCCCCAGGTGGCGCGCACGGCTCACATCATGTAACTCTACACTTCCTCCCACCTCCCACCTGCCCTCCATCCAACAAAAGATTTTTTTTTTTACACTTTGGATACATTAAGGGCTCCACATCTACTCGCCATCAAATT
>CAUYPO010000324.1:0-42197 GCA_963574435.1 Cheirogaleus major
AAAAAAAGTTCTACTCTCTTCAAGGATGCCTTTTTGGCTCTGAGCAGAAATAATGACTAGGCACTGATAGGCAAAATGTTCTGTGTTGCTCTGAGGTATGAAACATTACCTGTTTGGTGAAGCAACATTACATAACTGCTATACCTGGGCCTCCCAAACCAAATGATTCATCAGATTCATTGAGCCATTTGTCAACATCATTATCCTTGTCACCACCAATTAGCATTTGTGGAGCACCCACACAGAGATGACACCGGAGTTGGTGTTTGACAGAATACAAGGAAGACAAAGAGTACAACTGATAAACTGTTGGAACTGTACATTTGAATATGAAACATAGCACAAACATACCTGTAAATCCAAGCCTTCCTGGTAGAATGGGCGCATTGAAACTCATCATAGAGATTTACAATGGCTGTTTGTGTTGTAACAGAACATGCAGCAGATGGTCTTTCCACATGACAGGTGCTGAGAAAGGCTCCAGGCCTCCTTGGGGATCCCAAAATCAGACTAAAGATTTACAAGGGCCTTTGTTGGACTACTGAGTCAAACTCCTCAGAATTCTTTTACAGTACCCCTGACCAATGAGTGACCATCAAGTCTCTAAAAACTTGGGAAATTTGCAGATTCCTGGGAAGATTCCATGGGTTAAGAGATGGCAATTTTGAAGAGTTCGAGACAGAAATTCTGGAATACAAACAAACTTGATATTATCATAGGAAAACTATTTTGCAATTGTTTTCCAGTTAAAAGTTTTTCATAAAAGAGATCTTAGGTGGCCATTGCAGTTGAACCAAGACCATTTTCTTCCATTGTCACCATTCTCATTTCAAAGAGTTCCTTGCTGCTTTATATCCTCTTCAGCTCCATTTTGGACTAGATAGAGGTAGAGTAGAAAGAAACACTGAACAAGATCCATTTTTCCCTGCTTAAAAGGTGAACACCTACCTGAGAAGCATATTAAAGCTTTCTACAAACAGGGTAATCCCAGTTTATAAGCAGGTTGTGTGTCTTTAGTGTGTGGTCAATCAGCGGTTTGGAAAACAAGATGTACTTTTCCCCAGAGACTGTGCACTTGGTGGTTGAGTACTGAGGCTGGCACACAACAGCCTGCTTAACTGGGAGTGAAGGATGGTGCCCTGCCAGGGGCACACAATAGAGCCTAAGCTGTGAGCCACAAGATTTCCCAAGGAAGCCAGGCACACACTTGTCCTAGGGCAGTAGGATCCGGCCTGCTCTTCCTCCCCACTTCCCAGTGCAGGGAACTGAGAGATGACGGGCTCTTCCCAGCACCACGGCCCAACAGTGCAGGCTGGGAAAGAGAGAAATGGGGGTGAGAGTCCAGGTGGCCTCTGGTGATAAGTGGGCTGTAGTGACCCTCTTATTTGTCCCAGTAGGTTTCCCATGCCCCCAGGTCCACAGACTTGCCCAGCATTCCCTTTTCATTAAGGATTTGAAAGTAGCCACTGCAGAGAATGCCCAGCCCTGTGAGGTTCCCTGAGTGTTTATCGTCAGTATGAAGCAGAATGTGATGGGGTGGAGAGTCCCTCCTCTGCCCATTTGCATGTGGGTCTCTCATCCCAGGACAGAGTGCACAGACTCAGGGACAATGACAGCGGCTGGAGGCTGTAGCTTTGTGGTTGAGGAAAACACCTGAGGACAGGAGCCAAGGAACAGGGGTTGAAGCAAGAGTTCTGTTCTCTCCTTTCCCTTCTGAGGACCCAGCCGCTGTCCAGCCTGGGCAGTGGTGAGAATCAGGCCCGGGTGGGCACACTGTGGTGTGTTCCTCTGTGGCAACCTGGGTGGTGGAAGCCAACGGGCACCTCCAGTGGTAGCAGGAGTAAAAAGAATGGTTTCTTCAGCCATCGGTGGCACCAAGTGGGCCACTGGTGGGAAAAGATGCACTCGAGAAGCTTTAGGAAAAATAAAATCAAGTTCCACATTATTCACTGCCTTTTTAAAAATATGGTTCTATATATTTCGATGACTGAACGGAAAATGGGAAAAGGACATAAACAGCTTATTTTAGAAGAAAGACAAATAGCCTACATGAAATTATAAGAAAATGCACTAACAGTGATCAAACATGAATCTCAGAAGCATTGTGCTAAGTGAAAGAATCCAAAGAAGACCTCAAAACCCTCTGCCTCGCGCCTACTCCCTTTCCCCAAGTGGAATTGCGAGTGTATTTGACAATTCTATTACTATTGAATTCCTTCTTAGAGAACTTCAAATCCACGCGCAGGTCCGTGTGGAGACCGTGGAAGGGAGAGATTTCTACAACAATGCAATTAAAAACGGAAGAAACTGGCAGTTTTCAGATATAAAGGAGTCTGTATGGTAGGAGTCCACTGTATGAGACTTTAGTAAACACAAAGCCGTAGTAACAGAGCCGATCAGGGCTGGCAGGGGCCAGGCTTGGGGGAGGACACGGACTGCAAGTGGTAGCGGGGACCTTTGTGGGGTGGTGGAAATGTCCTAATCACGACTGTGATGGTGGTAGCAGCACAACTGCATGCATTTCGTACGTATGTATTTAAAGTTCAGCAATCTGTGTACTTACGATTGGTGAATTTTGTTGTATATACACTATACCTCACTAAAAGTGACAATAAAGACAAGATTTTAAATAGCTATTTGTGGATATAAAGAAAACTCATAGTTCTAAACTTTTTAACCCTTAAAAGGTCCTTAGAGACCAACTGATCCAACTCCTATCTCTTGTATTTTATAAATGAGGAAATGGAGGCCCCGAGAGAGACGATTATTGTTATTCACAGTCCCTCAGCCTGCTGGGGGCCAGGCCACACTGCGGCACCCAAACCTGTGTCTTTTCAGTCTTCTTTCTTTCTCTTTTTCCAAACAGCATACACCACCACATGGGGTCCAATGCCAGCTTCAGTCTGTCTACAGAGTCTTCCTCAGCAACACCAAAGACGCCTTCCTCAGGTGGGACCCAGCCAGGTGCAGCAGGCAACAAGAGACCTTTTCAGTCTTTCTGCTCTGCCGTCCTCCCAAGCACACTGCAACTGTTGCTATAAACCATGTCATCACACACAATCCACAGGCACCGTAAAATATCTTTCAGATGTATAGCACTTTAATTTTTAACACATCCGCATTGTGTTCTGAGAGGCAGAACCAGTGGGAAATACACATTAAAAGATTTATTGCCAGGGATTGGTTTGTGCAATTGTGGGGCCTGGCCAGGCAAGCCCGAAATCTGCAGGGCAGGCTCTCAGGGAAAACACGCTGCAGCTCTCCAGCCCAGCCACATCCACAGGTGAAATTTCTATTTTCCCAGGGAAGCCTCAGCTCTGCTCTTAAAATCTTTCAGCGGATTGGAGCAGGCCCACCATGATTATCTAGGATAATCTGCCTTGTTTAAAGTCAACTGATGTGGACTTTTATCCTATCTACAAAATCCCTGCACTACATCACCTGGATTAGTGTGTGACTGAGTAACTGGGGACTGTAACCCACCCAAATTGACAAATAAAACTGACCAGCACACCCCTGTGGTAGATGAGGAAGATGTTACCATTTCCTTTCTTCTACTAGGGGTCCAGAAGCACAGAGTACTTAAATTATTTTCCTAAAGGCACACGGCTAACTCACTTTTTGTTTTTTAATTGTAAAATGGATTAATAATTCTTACCTGGTGTGGTGGTTGTGAGGAGTAAATTAAATTAAATCAAGTCCAATTGCATATGTAAAGTTCCTGGCTCTGAGTTCTCCATGTTATAAAACAGCTATGAGAACATGGTTTTTGCCTATAAAATGAGCGCATTTATGAGTTGTGGGGATATAGACATTCTCTTTCACTGCAGGGGGAGTACACATTAGAATAACTTTTTTCAGCAAGTAGCTCTATTTCCAGGAATTAGTTTTATAACATTCAAACATCTATAAAGATATATGCACAAAGATATTCATTGCAGTGTTTCTTATAAATGAAAAAAATATACAAATGTCCATCAGTAGGGGGAAAGGAGATTATTAAATGAATTATGACCTGGGCCGACAATGGAATGCTCTATATGCATTGATAAAGAAATATGTCCATGGTGTAATATTGGATCTAAAATAGAAGAGTCTGTATTATTTGATGCCACATGTGACCACAGACATTCTACTACTACCTTTGGTGGTGGACAGAGGATGAATTCTGTACTTGTTTTGTTAAAACGGACGTTTTGCCCTCTAAGAAAGAACTCTAAGGTAGTGATGGTGTTTGGGTTGAAACTTCCAAAGCTGGAATCCTCCAATAGCTGCCCCATTCCCACCATGACCTGCCCTCCCTGAGTGGGAACATGGCCCTTGATTTGGAGATCACCACCAAGACTCACTGCATGGATGCCCGCGGCTTCAAGGTGTAGTGATGTGACTCTCAGAAAATAGAGACCAGACACCAAGTCACAATACGGTGAGCTGGTGCAGAGCCACATGACAGAGGGTGGGCCCTTATGATTAGGTCAGAAACACCTGAATCAGGGAGACACGTTCCATCCACGATGAAGCCTTGATGGGAATGTCTTTTGAGATGATGGGTAGCACAGTGAACTTTCACATAGCATCATTCAGGACTTCTCTTTCTTGATCGAATGTGGAGAAGAGGAGGCAGCCATACTTTTTGAGATTCCCTCCATCCATGAAGACCTCAAAACCCTCTGCCTCGTGCCTGCTCCCTTTCCCCAAGTGGAAATGCGAGCGTATTTGACGATTCTATTGCCGTTGACGTCCTTCTTAGAGAACTTCAAATCCACGCGTAGGTCCATGTGGAGACCGTGGAAGGGAGAGATTTCTACAACAATGCAATTAAAAAATGGAAGAAAACTGGCAGAGGCCCATCCTGAATGGGAGGAAGCCAGCTCCAGTGGGCTTTATGGTTACTGAGGGCGGTTTCCCTAAATCAAGTTAAACGCTTCTCTAGTGCATTACAGTAGTGCGAGTGTGGGAAAAACACACAAACTCAAAGGGCTTTTTCTATCACTCACTCAACAACAACCATCAACACAGAAGACTCCGGTGACCAGTTGTATGGGGATTTCTCCCCACCAACAAACAAGCAATCACTTTTGCAGTGGACACCGGCTGGGTGTCCTCCAATTCAATCCTGACACTATCTACCTGAAGACAGCGTCAGATCCCACAGGGTTAATGTAGAGATATAAGGCCAAAAAAGAAGATTGAGAGAGCCTGTGTGCTGACACCAGACCTTCACCACCCTGAACAAGGAAGTTGCCAGCAAGTCACCAGCCCTGGACCACCCAAGGATGGAACCCTTACAAACTGTGCTTACCTTTCTGTGACTGCAGTTTATGATCAACCTTATGGCCTAACTATTAGACAATGCTGGTCATGTACAGGGTTTTTGAACATTTAAAAATGTTACCATTGTCTCATGAGGGGTTCCCCTGCTGCTTGGGAAAGGAGCTCTACTCTGTGGAGTAGGATCTGTTGTCTGTGTCTCTCTCAATGCACCTTTTGTTGCTAATTGGCTTGCTCCTGAATTCTTTCCCGCCCGAAGCCAAGAACCCACTTGGCGAGTTCAGGGTGCATTCCTCCCTTCACTGGGGCATCCTATGCTTTAGGGTGAGGGCTCGGTCCCACCAGACTGCCTCCCCTTCAGATACCAGTTGCAAGTCCAGGCCTCTAGAACTTCTGACTGACCACCTTAAACTTGGGGTTCCCATGACTCCCTCTCTGGTTTAGATTAATTTGCTAGAACAGTTCACAGGACTCAGGGAAATGCTTACTTATGTTTGCTGGTTTATTATAAAGGCTATTACAAAGTATTCGCATGAAGAGATGAGTAGAGTGAGGTATGGGGGGAGGGGCGTGAGGCTTCCATGCTCTCCCAGGGCCACCACCCTCCAGGAACCTCCACAGGTTCAGCTATTCAGAAGCTCTCCAAACCCTGTCCTCTTTGGGTTTTGTGGAAGCTTTATTACCTGAGCACAATTGATTGAATCATTGGCCATTGGTGATCAACTTAACCTTTAGCCCCTCCACCCTCCGGGACTTTGAGGATGGAGCTGAAAGTCCCAAGTCTTTATTCCTGCCAAGGCTTTCAGGTGACCAGCCCCATCCTGAAGCTACATAGGTGGCAGACTCCAGTCAACCCATTAGCATACAAAAAGAGTTTTAGGAGTTATATGCCAGGAAATGGGGTTGAATACCAAATATATATTTCACAATAAGACAGTCCACCCCAAGTCTTTGAACATGGATCCCTTACATCAAAAGGACAGAACTCAAAAGATACTCCAACATTACAAGAATCCCATTCAGTCATCGATACTTAGTCTAGTCCCTTGTACAGTATGAATGTCTCCCAGAGCGAGGCCACTCATGTTGACAGGCTTCCATTCCATCTTGCCCAGTATCAAAAGCAGGAGTGGTCTTGGCAAACATACAACTTTACCCTTTCAGGCATCTGGTAAAATTGAGCTAAGAGACAAGGTCATCTCTTGCTCTGAGCCTCTTTTGGAGTGTTAATTTAATATTAGATTTCTCTTATTTATTCCTTTACCCTCAGCTACTATTCCTCCTTCTCTCCATTAATATCCAAACTTTTCCACCCTTGGAAGGGACATTAGAATCACCACTCTGCTGGTCTAGATTGCAGACAGCAATGCTGTTCTAACAAGTGCCTCCCTCTACTACATTCCCATTCAGATGGGGTAAGATTATATAGGTACCAAACAAACAAACCCCAATTTTCCACAACCCACCTCTACTAGGCCCTTAGGAATTCTGGCATAAGGTTTAAAAACATAGTTACAGTTTCTTGCTTAGGAACCATCCCCATTTCCAGCACTTGCAGTCACAGCCCTGATCCTAGGACCACTGTATCAAGTAGGGGACAAAAAAATTTTTGGAGGTGATCTGGGGAAGAAAAAAAAATTATAGTCATTATAACAGTGTGCTCCTCCTTTGGCACAAATTGCATAGTCATAACAACATCCTCCCCAGCACCTCTCCCCCAGATCCACCAGAAAAATGGAGGAAAACCAAGTGGGGACACTCGTTTAGTCCTTCTCATGTTGAGTGTGAGCACACACGCGTGCAGCTGTGTAAGCCAGCCCTTCACGCTTTCACCTCCCCCGTCTTAGACAACTGGTGCCCATTCCACCTCTCTATCAAACTGCTGCTCTGAGGACATTCCTGCCCACTGTTGGACCTTGTGGCTGTACCACGTGTTCTTTGGTCTGAAGCAGTGATGGGCGACTGTCCAAATCCATGCAATGTCTCCTGTTCTGGTGTTTTTATAGCACTCTGAGCATTTGCCTCTTCCACTGGGTAAGTAAAGCCCAGTCCAGAGTCCATGTCTGTTTCTGTCAAGACCCCTTTGTGGCCCCCCAGGGCTCCCACATCCTTCTCACTTGCCAGCCACGTTCAGGGCCTTCCCACCAGGGAATCTGCCCCATGGCCACCGGCAGTCTCTGTCTCTCTTGCTGGCATTTTGTGAACAAGACAAACATGTCCAGATTCAGCTCTCTACCGCTGCAGTCCCTGCCCCACAGCCACTCATCTCGCAGACCCGGGTGGCCACCTCAAGGGAGCACACAGGGGTATCTGTCAATTCCAGACACCTTCCAAACCTGGAGGGGAGATTTTCCGATGGGCTTTGACATGTCCTACCTTAAAGCACCTCTCAAGTTTCCATAGGGCTGTGCCCCACACGGGCATCCCGTTAACAGGCCAGGTCTCCATGGCCCTTCTGCCTGACCATGTGGCCAGGCTATTGGCCACTGCCCGAGTCAGTAAAACCCAAACACAGGGGCTTCTACCACTGTTTAACTTTGCCATCACTGCTAGGAAAACAGCCTGCAATTCAGCCCACCAAGTGGTTTGTTTTTACCTTCTTCGATCAGAGTGTCATCCTTCCAAACAGGATGTTATCTATTTACCTTGGAACTGTCATCCACACACCAAGCAGCTCTTTGTAGGTCAGCTGAGAGCTGTTTACAGGGCAATCAATTCTGGCAGCTCCTTCGATGGTTCCAAAGTCCTAGAGGCTCCCTGCTCGTGGAGATGGTAGGTGCCTCCCTGCATTCCCCAAGGAGCATGATCCTGTATAAATCATTTGCATTTTATTATGGAACTCTTCTGGACACCGTCTTCCTTATTAGAGTCTCTGACATCACTCGAGACAGCAGGAGCATTTCAGGTGCCCAGGTCATTTTATATCCTTCAGTCACACAAGTAGTTTCAGTTAATGTTCCATAGCAAGCACAAATTCCCTGGTCCAAAAAGCCTCAGTAGTTGTTGCTGGGAGGTGCTCACAGGCTTTGCCACAAGCCCCAGCAAACACTTCCCAGAGGGCTAGCAGGTGGAGAATTCGTCCTCCCTGCACAGCCGTTCCTACTCGACACCGCGTGGGCTCGGGCAATCCGATTTCTTCCCATTCCACACGTCCAGATGCTATTGCTTGAATGGCAGATTCCATGCTTTCTGTTTTACAGTGCTAGGTAGGGCTACATTCCCCAGTGGGATACGATGTCCATTCCCATAAAACATTTAGATAAAGGAGAAACAATTATTTTACATAAGTCCTGTTTAAACATTCCAACTTTCCTGTCAACTCTTACATTTTTACGTTCTAGTCCCAGGAACTTTTCTCTACCCCCAGACTATTTTACCCTCTCTGTGCAAATGGCTTTGAGACCCAAGCCAGGGGTCCAGCCAGGAGACCCTGGCCTTAATTAACCAGTCCAACCACTGACCCAGGCAATTCCAGGCGGGGGTTTCTCATTGTAGTCTTTACCTACAGGCTTTTAAAATTCCTCCTGTATTTCTGGGAGAAATACAGCAAACTGACTTGGGGTGCTTTCGTGTTGGGAGGACCAGCAGGGGCTCCCTTTGGTCCACCCAACCTTCCAAAGTATTGTATTAAGAACTTTGTTTTAACCCCATCGATTTTCATTATTCATTCCATTTTTAATAAAGATTTCCCCCCAACTGGGATGAGTCTTACGACTCTCCTATTTCTCTCCCCCCACTTGTTTCACCCCATCAGTGCTTTCTTTATTCGCCTTATTTCTTAATAATCATTTAAAAATTTCCACCTTCCTGGGATGAGTCCTTTGACTCTCCCTTTTGCCTTTCTTTAAGTTCTTGTTAATTAACCTAATGTTTTATTAGCATCTGTAGGACCCAGGAGGGGAAGCTGAGACAGCAAATTTGATAAAGCTTCTCTGGCCATAGCTCAGTTTTGCAGCAGTAACATTACATGAGGTGCCCATGCAAAAGGGGCCCCTTATCACGGCGTGTACCATGGCCTGGATGACTGGCATGTTCAGCGTGTGGATATCCCGATCATCATGAAGCCATCCACACGATCTGCACACAAAGCTGCTTCGTCCGGGTGCGCCGCTGGGCACTTATAGGTGGAGTCAGGAAGTTACCTTCTCAGGGCAAGCAGACCTCACAGTGGCTTTTGTCCAGGCCACCAGGCTGGCTGTTCCTTCAGGAATAACCTGGTCTCTGAATCCCATAAAGCCATCTGCGACTGTTCCACGGTGAGCTGTGGGCCTGCACCAACCCAAACACACTCTTCCGCTCTGCGGCACTCAAAACCAGAGATACTGCCCCTAATTAGTTCCCTCAGAATCCATTTTAGTAACAGCTCCTCAGGAACCGATGACAAGATCCACAAAATGAGACAGTTCTTCATACTGTACCTCCTGATCTCAGTGCTTTCTTAGTTTTGCCCTCTCCCACACTGACTACCTTCTTGGTGACCAGAGGTCTAGAGGTACTTTCCGTGGTCCCTGCATGATATTCCCCTTTGTGGGTGGCTTTGAGGCAAGGCACCAAAGCTCAGACTCACTGAAATCTGAGCTTCTTCTAGTGTCAAGATCTGACCCAGCACACTCTCTTTTAATTTCATTTTAGCAGTCAGACAAAGGGAAATCTGAAAGAAAAAATCTTTAAAGCAACCCAAGATGGCTGTGAGCTGGACACAGAGGCAGCAGGAACCGGCCTGTGAATGCAAGCGGCCCTCCTCACCGCCGGCCAGAGTCTGGCGGCCTCTCGCTGGCAGGTGCGAGTGCAGCCCGGCCTGCGGACGAAGCCAAAGCAGGGCACGTCGAGCGTCCCTCTCCAGACCCTGGGCCACCTCCACACTCAACCTTTTAGCCCATCTTCGTTAACCGCGCTTCTGCTTTACATTTCTTTAAGTTTGTAGTGCCTATTATTTAGCCTTTCCGCTGGCATAGGTATTATAGTTTACAATAATGAAGGGATTGAATATTTTACTTTTTTCTTATTAGTTCTCCTTTCCTTACACATCCAGTGAACCAACTCCCAGGAGTTAGATCCATCTCTAAATTCCACTGTAACTTTTACCCTTAGTAATTGAACATCTCCATACCATGCGTGACCACATAGCCACCCAGGAATCAAAGTTCCTCATCCCCCACTCTTTCATCTTTTCTCTTCCCAAACGACATGCTTCCCTGAGCCATGGCTGTTCTAGCAAATTCCATTCCTCTGACACCAAATGTAGAAGTGGAAAAACTCAAACTGTGTCTGCCACTGCTCTCAACACCGCAGCAATCAACACAGAAGACTTTTGTGACAAAATGTGAGGGGATTTCTCCCCACCAACAAGCAAGCAATCAGTTCTGTAGTGGACTTCCGGGGAGTATCCGCCAATTCGATTCTGACATTATCTACCTGGAGACAGCATCAGATCCCGCAGGCTGAAGGCTCAGTTCCCAAAAGGATAACCTCCCTCCCCAAGACCAGTCACAACTGTGGGCCTCTGGAACTTCTGACTGACTGGCTTCAAGCTGGGGTTCCCATGACCCCCCTCTTTGGGTTCAATTAATTGTCTAGAGTGGCCCACAGAACTCAGGGAAACACGTTTACTGCTTTATCATAAAGGATATTACAAAGAATATAGGTGAAGAGATGTGTAGGGTGAGTATGGAAGGGACTTGGGGCTTCCCTGCCCTCCCCGGGCCACCACCATCTTGGAACCTCCATGTGTTCAGCCATCCAGGAGCTCTCTAAACACTGTCCTTTTGGAGTTTTGTGGAAGCCTCATGACATAGGCATGATTGATTAAATCAATGGCCATTAGTGATTGACTTAACCTTGAGGGGGCCCCTCTCCCCTCCCCTAAGGTCAGGGGGTGAGGCCAAAAGTCCCAACCCTCTAATCCTGTCTTGTATGTTTGGGTAACCAGCCCCATTCTGAAGCTACCTAGGGACTGTCAGCCATGAGTCAACTCATTAGCGTAAAAGACATCGCTTTGGAGTTTCTAAGGGTTTTAGGAGTTGTATACAAAGAAACAGAGTCAGAGACCAACTATATATTTCATGATGTTGCAGGGAGGATCTCAGATGGGTAATAATGGTCAAAACAATAAACATGGTAGTATACAATGATTTTAATGGTAACAATCTTCATCGAGATCTTAATGTGCTTTGGGATTGAATGTCATTTCTCAAGGATGTGACAATTTTCAAGGGAGAAATTTCTGTAGATGGCAGATTATATTAACACTTGTGTTATCTCATTTAATTTTTAATACAACCTTGTGGAGTAGTTTGTATTATCCACATTCTATAGTGAATAAAACTAGGCTTGGAGAGAGTAAGTCACTTGCAAAAAGTTTATGCGTAGCAAAGATGACGCTGGAGTTACCTGCATTCCAAAGCCAGAGAATTGGGTGGGAATTTGGGTTAAGGTATACTGAAAATTATTGCTTCTATTGGTTTGTCATTTTTCCACTGAGTTTTTTAAAATTTTAAAATATTTAGAGCTGGGAGCAGTGTTTCACGCCTGTAATCCCAGCACTTTGGAGGCCGAGGCAGGAGGATTGCTTGAGTCCAGGAGTTGGAGACCAGCCTGGGCCACATAGCAAGACACATCTCTACAAAAAATAATTTAAAACTTAGCCAGGTGTGGTGGCACATGCCTGTGGTGCCAGTTACTCAGGAGGCTGAGGCAAGAGGATCGCTTGAGTGCAGGAGGTGGAGGCTGCAGTGAGCTATGTTAGTACCACTGCACTCCAGCCTGGGCGACAGAGCAAGACTGTGTCTCAGAAAACAAACAACAAAAAATGTAACTAACAGAGATTGTATATATTCAGCGTGTACAATGTGATGCCAATGACTGTTTTAATGCAGAAAGAATTTAAAGTGGAAGCTTTGGGATATTCTGTAATTTTGGTTATCGAAGTTTAGTATTTCCAGAAAAGCATTCTTATCAACTCTCTCTTTCACCTCAATCAAAATAAACAGGCAGAAGAGAAGGCACATATGAATTATTTTTCACTGCTTCTGTAATCCAAAAGAAAAACCAAAAGGACAAAAACAAATGGAAGTTCAGACAAGCCCTCAATTTTTTTCTGTTTCATCAATTGGGCAAAATAATCAAATTATCCATTTTCACATGGCAACTCCCCACTGTGCTTACAGAAAAACTTTGTTGCCTGTTGAGTGCAGTGCCCTAGGCACTATACTATTCCAAATGACTTCATTATGCTGAGTATTCTTATGTGTTATTTCTAGATTAGACACTTACTTAAAATGACTCTTACCTTAAATAGCCTCATGCTCATTTGTACCATTAATCTCATGTACCCCAAACTGTTTCTCTCTCTCCTCAACATCCCTCTAGCAGCACTCTGGGGAAGGGCAGCAGAAGAGGGGTCCCACCTTCCTGGCTGGAAAACTTGCTGGGAGCAGGCAGGTAGTGGGAGCCACTCGGCTGGCCATCCCGAGAGGCCACCCACACAAACTTCTTGCATCACCCTGGTGGACTCCAGCATAGTTCTAGAATCCACCAGGCCGCTGAAGACAATGTGGTGAGGCCTTAGAGGGACCTTGCTGAAGATGCTGGCTAGTATCTTGTTGTGGGCACTCTCTAAGGAATGAGGGAGTTCTAAGCTCCCTGAGGCAATTCTAAGCATCTCAAGGACAGCCAGGAGGGTCTAGGATTCCTGTTTCCTGGGAGCAGAAGTTCCCCAAGTCCACCTAACATGCGATAAGCTCTGGGCCCTGTGCCAGGGGCCAGAGGAGTTGTGGTTAAATTAGCAACAATTCCTCTGTTAGCCTAATAACTGTCATTCTGCAATGATATTTACTAGGTATCTATCATACACTGGGGACCTCAATACTACAAAACAAGTCTCTGTCCTCAAGACACTTGGGCTAGGGAGATGGGATGTGTAACCATTTCGTTTGTCCTGGTGTTACTAAAACACTGTTTTCATACCATTCAAATGATCATTTAAGGCCGAGTGCAGTGGCTCAGGCTCATGGGAGGATCACTTGAGGCCAGGAGTTCAAGACCAACTTAAGCAACACAGTGAGACCTTGTCCCTATCAAAAATAGAAAAATTAGATGGGCATGGTGGCACATGCTTGTAGTCCCAGCTACTGGGGAGGCTGAGGCAGGAGGACTGCTTGAGCCCAGAAGTTTGAGGTTGCTATGATGATACCACTGCACTGTAGTCTAGGCGACAGAGGGAGACCCTGTCTCAAAAAAAAAAAAAAAAAAAAAAAAATTAGTTCCATTTCTCTCTTTGAACTTGGAGAAAAACTTTTCTTTACCACTTCCTAAATTTTCTTGGTCAAATTCCACTCACTTTCTGCAGACCCACGCAACTATCACAGGACACTACCCCTGAGCATTGCACGTCAGCAACTTTCTGCACGGAGCACGTGGAGATGCAGAAACTGAGAAAGTGTGTGTGAGGACTTGGGTGAAGTGCAGAGGCGTGGGTAGATACAGAGGACATGTGGGCCATATTCCCAGTGCAGACGCTAGTTAAGCCAGGGATGGCTACTTTGTGTGGTCCTTGCTCCCTGGATGGCAAAGCCAAGGGTGCTAGCCAAGGAAACACTCAGGCAGAACAACCCACCCCCAGCCTTGCTCATTCACCATGCAGTGGGGCTACGAAACTGGGAGACCTGTGCCTTCGGCCATCGCCTGATTCCTCCTCCTCCAGTGGGAGACCAGCGCCTGGTCAGAGCATGCTGAGAATAGAAAATGCATTTAAAAGAAGCAACTGTTGCTTCCCCAGATGAGAACTGTGTGTTCTCCACTGCCCTCATACATGTTATTTCCTCTGGCATCTTAGCAGTGATCCTGAAGAAAGATCAGATTCTTTACTCAGAGGGTGGGATAGCTCCCTGAAGTAGAAGCTGGATTCCTCGGTGGCCCCCTGGATCTGAGGATAAAGTTTGATGTGCTTGGGGCCATGGCTGCAGGTCTAACGTGAGGACAATTAACGCAAGACAGGGAGGCAGCCTGAGGTGAGTGGGGAGGGGACCGGACACACACACAAAACTAACCTAAAACACCAGTAACTCAGCAAGACTTCCAGAGCTTATATTGAGAAGATGTCCTCATTTTGGTGTTTGAGAGGATCATATAGGGAATGAGGGATACTTAATTATACAGTTCTGTTTCCTTTTTGTGGTCTCAAATATTTTAACAGAATATTTTATGTGTTTGTTTTTAGAATTGGTGAATAAATATACTTCACTTTTTTAATACCTGAGCTTCTCAAAACCATGAGTCATTGAAATATTGTCATTGGATCTAGGTTTTAAAAATCTGGCAGTTAATTAGCACTGGTAAGGTGTGGGGCTTTTGTCTCCTAGAAATGATCAAGCAAGGATACACCCCAGAGGCAAAACGTCCTCCTGGAAGCAGGTGAGGTAGGAAGACACGGGGGCCCGGTCTGGTCCCACGGCATAGCCTCTGTGTGACTCAGCTGCCTTTTCCTGTTTTCAGTGTGACTCCTGCTTAGCTGCATCCACGTGGAAGTGGACAGGCTGGCCTAGGAGCCTCGGCGCTCATGGTCCACTTCTCCTGGTGCCTCTGGCTCCCAGAGCGGAGTTTACCAAGCAAGTGGGGAGGGGGAGAGGAATGAGGTAAAGGCCCCAAAGCCCAGCTTCTGTTTCTAAGCCCTGCTGGACTGACATGCACTTATTTCTTCACTTTAGAAGGGAACCTGACACTTACCACCCTTGATTCTGTGTCCCCCACTGCCGTGGCCAGCCTCAGCTGTACAAGGGGCATATGAGAGCACCAACTCCTAGGGCAGTGGTTCTCAAGCGGGGTCTCCAGCCAGTGGCATCTGCGCACTTTGGGAACTTGTTCAAAAGGCAAATTCTGGAACCCCATCCCAGATCTAGTGAATTAGAAACTTGGGGAACAGGGCTTAGGAATGTGAGTTTTCAGGAGTGCTCCAGGAGATTCTGCTGCAGGGTGAAGTTTGAGAATCACTGTCATGGGGTTGTTATAAAGATTACGTGAGGAACATGTATAGAATGCTCAAACAGTGCTTGGCACCTAAGTATTATTTAGCTATTCACGCCATCACCACCATCATCATTGTGGCCGGGATCTTGGCTAATAATGCTTTAACTTCCAAGAGTACCAGGCACGCACAGATGGAGATGCCCTCGCTCTGCAGCAACCCCCACGGCAGGTACATATGCAAGCTCAGTCTCCTAACAGCACAAAGCTCTTCTCTGTCTTGACCATTTACCATAATGATACTGTGTTTCAAGGGGAAAAAATGCAAGTCCCTACCTTAGTTAGGAAAGACTTTATTAATGGGGCATATCGAATAGAGAGATGCTCAAAGCCTAACTAGAAATGTGCAAGGAAAGGAGCAGGTGAGCAATGCCTATAATGCAGAGACAGTGGGACAGCGGGGCCGTGGAAAGAGTATGGGGAGGTGGGGAAAAGCTGCTGGGTGGGAGTTTGAAACAAAACCTTACAGATATTGCTAGGGAGAGGTGAGGCAGGAAATGTCATCTGTAGTCAGGCACATGAGGCTGGGATCTGGGTCTGAGATGGAACAAAGAAGTCACACTGTGGGCAGTCCCCATGGGGTTTAGGCCTAGCTGCCCTAGTCCAGCCAGCCCAAAATTATGAAACACACAGTTTTGATCAGCCTTGTCAAGAAACTGATTTTTACTTACGCCATGTGTAGTGGGATGAATCACAGCCCCAAAGGAATCAAGTCTTAATTCCTGGAACTGGTAACTATTATCTTATACAGCAAAGACTTTGCAAATGTGATTTAATTAAGGATCTTGAGATGGATTGCCTAGGTACACCCTAAATGCAATCACATGTGTATAAGAGGGAAGTAGAGGGAGATGTGACACAGACAGAAGAAAATGGCAATATGACCAGGGATTGGAGAGATGCCGCCACACATCAAGGAACGAAGCAGCCATCAGAGCTGGAAGAGGCAGAGAACAGACGCTGTGCTAGAGCATCCAGAGGGCGGGAGTGCAGCCCTGTCAACACCTGTCTGCAGCCCCGTGATGCTGACTCAGGACTTCTGACTTCCATACCTGTGAGAGGATAAATTCCTATTGTTTTAAGCCTCCAAGTATGCGGGAATTTGTTACAGCAACCATAGGAAACAAATACTTCTTGTTTTTTGAAAAGACTATTTTTCAGATTTGAGGAAGAGATCTTCTGGTATCCGGCTAGGAGTATGTGGATTATAGTCTTAGAGGGGAGAAGTCCCACAAGGTTGGTTCCCTTACCTCCTACCGCACAAAAAAATGCTTCACCATAATTTCATTTAAATGTATCTGTCACGTTTTGTGACTCGTGTTAAGTCAAAATTCGTATAGTTAATCTCATACTTTAAAATGGAAAGGCTGGACCTCAGAAAAGCTGTTAGGAAAATTACATGTAGAATGCGAAAGTAAATGCTCAGAGTACACTAGGAAAGGACAACAAGCACAAAGTGAGAGTTTAATTAATCTGTGTTCACTGATTTACGTACTTGATGAATTGGCTGACAGGTTAACTCCACAAGAAAAGCAAGGTTACAGTAACTCAGAAAAGTAAGTTATTTCATAAGTGGTTTCATATGAGCATTAAGTCATAAACAGACTGTCTTCCATATGATTATCAATGGTTCCAAACCATTTTGCAAATGGACAGCTTGCTGAATAATGCTTTGTTTTGAGACAGGGTTTCACTCTGTCACCCAGGCTAGAGGTCAGTGGTGTCATCATAGCTCACTGTAGCCTCAAACTCCTGGGCTCAAGTGATCCTCCTGTCTCAGCCTCCAGAGTAGCTGGGACTACAGGCACGTCCCACAAAGCCCTGCTAATTTTTTTTTTTATTTTATAGAGAAAGTCTCATTATGTTTCCCAGGCTGGTCTCCAACTCTGGCCTTAAGCACTCTTCCACCTGGACCTCCCAAGTGCTGGTATTACAGGTCTGAGCCACCATGCCCAGCCTAGAAAATGTTTTTTATTACCCAGCAAATTCTTGGCTCAGTGAATTTAAACAAAATGGGAGAGAATTGCTATATTGGGGAAAGGTTTTAACTGATGTCAGGGTCTTGAATTCCACCACACAAAGTTTGTCAGTTCTCCTATGGTTTAAAACTTCCAGAGACTGGGTAAAGAATTATACCATTTTAATAGTGAGCAAAAGAAATCTACACAGATGTACATGAAAATATACTTTCACATACACTGCATTTAAATAGGAATTTCTGCCAACTGCATTTTATCAAAGGCAGAGCTAAGGCTTGGATGCCTGACTAAAATGTGACCATTTTAAAAATTATCACCCATCAAAATTATTTTGCAAGGAAATGGGAATAGAAGAGTAGGAAAAGGAACACAATGGCTAGCAATATCACATTTCTATAATCCATTATTTAAGAGATTATGTATAAATAGAGGTCATAAATTGGAGCAATCATATATTCCACTCTCTTGCTTAATGGCTTTCTCCCGTACTTCTCTTGAATTTAGATATTTCTTGGTTTAATTTTAGATTTGGGGCATAGTTGGTATGAAAAGGATCCACGTTTTCTTCATTGCATTTGTCTCACGTTCCAAGAAACAAAGGCGATGCCATTCTTCAGAGCAGCACCTGCCACTCAGCCTGCTGTCAGGCTGTTGCTCAAAGCGCAGATCTTAATGCAGTGGCAGGTTTTTCCACTCTATGCAATCTTAGGGAGCTGTGACCCAAGGGCAACCGTAAAACCCACGTGTTAGAATAACTTAGATTTCTTGTGATAGACTGAGTAAACAAACAGACAATGGCCAGACTATATGGCAGTAGAACTCTGACACACAGAAGAAAAAAACATGATATCTGCAGAGACCAGCTCAGAACAGTCAGGAGTTACTCAACAGTGAACAACTTCCTTATTTTTGCCTCTACTTCCACCACAGGACAAACCAGAAAATGCCAAATATGCTCCCCAACCCAGTCACATAAGATGCTCCGTTTCTGGTTATCTCTTCTCCAGCTTCTCTGTGACATCAGTCTCCAATCATGATATATCCAAAGTTTCCCTTTTTTCCTACTAAAGCTTTTCCTTTCCCCTGACTTTGAATAGTCTCCCTTATTATAACAAGTTCTCAATATACAGCTTCTGTTTGTTCTCATAGGTGGTCTTAGTTTATTGCCATGCATGGATGACTGTGTTGAGCACAATGATTAATTAAAAAAAAAATCTCCAGCTATTTGTGATACAATATACTTTTGTAAACATGTGAGAGCTTCTGTCCTTGGTTGTGTGAGAGGGATAAGCTTCTACTTGAAATTTTTAATAAATTGATTTTTAAAAACATTTGTCTAATCATGCTTTTGAAAGGTTAACAGATTATTTTTGCTTTTAAATTGACAAATAAAAATCGTATATATTTATTCACTTTAATTTGTAAGTAAGAGTTTACAACCAATATGACTATGACTCCATTTTTGTAAAAAAAAAAAAAAATGCCTAGAAAAAGGGTTATAGGGGAAGGGTGAAGGGGCATTTATTTTCTACAATATATTTTCTACAATGAATATGTTTCTTACATAAAGAAGCAGTTTATAGATTTTATACATCAATTTTATAATATAAAAGAAAATTAGAAACGTTTCTGAATTTCCTGAAATCCTTAGCTATGTATTTTTTCTCCATCTAAAACAGGCTTCCTCAAACTACAGCCCATGGGCCGCTGGCCCAGGACATTTATCCTGGCCGCTGCCTGTCCTGCTTAACAGCCGACTGGTCCCAGGCCCACAGTGCGCACTCTCCAATGGTCTGACGGACAGTGAACTGGCCCCCTGTATAAAAAGGTTAAGGACCCCTGATCTAAAACAATTCCTTAAACTGCATAACCTCAGCCCTGATATATTAAATGTACTAAACTAAATCTCAAGAGAAGCACGTTGGATGCTGAGGAAGACATAACCCATCATACAGAGAATAGGAAGGTTAAAAGCAGTTTCCATCATTCTCAACTGCTTTCGCCAATTTTTTCTGTAAATAACTCGCCTCTGGAAGGTTTGAGAAAGTCTTGCGAGTAGAGAATCCCTGATGGTAGAACACACGAAAGGACACGTTACAGAACGCCATGCAGCGGCTGGAAGATCACTCAGCCAGCCCGTCCCTCCTAGGGCCTGGTCTTGACCACCGCATCACGCGTGTCGGGGATGCCCTTCCCCACCAGATTCTTCTAGAATCCAGCTGCCTCCCACCAGAAACGGGGAGATAATGCTTCTGTGCGCGGGCTCTTCATTCCTCCACCCCACTCCACCTTTGCTGTGGATCAAACAGGACCCACTAGCATACTGGCTCTCGGCCCCATAAGATATTTTAACCAAAAACTAGAGGACTAAAGGAAAAGCAGGGTTAGGCTGAAAATCCACACCCGGCTCGCTGTTACCTTCTTTTTATGAACCACCCGCCCAGCACATTAAGTCGGGGCACTTAGTGAATCTGATCCTCCACGGAGGAGCTTGACCCTCCTCTGCGCGGCCCTAGGGTGCGCAGCGTCCCTACCGCCAGTCCACTGAGGCAGGCGCGCTCCGCTCCGGGACAGGCAGGATTCGGTCGCGTCACGTGCTGGGCCCAGAAGCCCAGAAGCCCCGCCCAGCGGCAGCCACGGCCAATAGCAACGCGGAAAGACTGTGGGGGCGGGGTCAGCCGCCTGAGTCCTTAAAGCCCGAGTCCGGCGCCGCAGTGCCAGAACCGCGGCCTCAGCAATATTGAAGTTGCGCTCGCAGAGTGCGCCTGCGCAGCTAAGAGCGCCGCAGGTGAGCGTCCCCGGCCAGGCGGAGCTGCGGCGGGAGCTGGGACTGGAGGAAGGGACCCCATGCAGAAACACTGTGGAGGAGGGAGAGCAAGAACGTCCGCCCTGAGCTCTGCCAGCCTTGAGGTGGGGAAGTGGGGGAGGGCGGCTGGGGACCCCAGGGAGGCACCGAAACCACTCGGGGTGAGGGGGGTTCCCAGGTTGTGTAGGTCAGTCACATTTCGGGCTGCAGAGGGGACAGGTATAGCAGCCGGGCCGCCTCTAGACGCGCTATCTCCGGGCCTGGCGGGGTCAGACAAAGCGGCTCGCCCCCCGCACGCCGGGCCGCCGCAAACACCTGTGGCCGCAGCACGCGCGTGCACAGGGCGGGAGCAGGCGGCACGCCCCCGGCCCGGTAGCTAGCCCGGAGCCTGGTGACTTGCCTGCTCCTGTCTGGGCGCCGGCTCTGGGGGCTCTGGCTTCCAGCGGCGCGGCCCCTTGACCCTGTCCCGGTGTGGGGGAGTAAGTAGGAGTGTTGGCAACACAGGCCCAAGCGTGGGTCCGCCCGAGCGGTGGGGGCTCTCCTTCCCAGTTTCTCCTGGGAAGGCATTCCAGAAAGGCTTCATTTGAGAATGGGAAGTTGAAAAACATATCTCACCTGCCATGCATTAGTTAAGAAGGTGTGAGGTGGCCGCCTCCCAACTCTTGGGGATCCCTTTGCCCCTACTTGAGATCAGACGTCCTCATTAGTGAGGTTTTACTTGGGTGAACTCGGTACTGTCGGTAAATAACTAGGACCAGTCGTTCCGTGTTTCCTAGTTGTTGCCGTAAGATTTTGACCCATAGGTACCATGAGACCCTTATAAAAATCTAAATTATTACTGCACTATTACAATGAAGTCTGTTTCAGTTCCTATGGCACTTGTCAGGCTGGTTTTCATTTTGGCGGCTGAATCACATACTCTTCTTTTTTCCTAAGGGTATGGCCTGTTTTCCTCCACCCACATCCTCAGCCTTTCCACAGTCCTTGTGTTTATACTTGGAAAGATAATTTAAACGTTTTCGAGTCCATCATGGTGGCTGCAGCCTTTCCGTAGAGAGTAAGATGGCCTTTAAAAGGATTGGCTTCATCAAATACTCATTTGTTTTCTCTTCCTAGGTTTTTGAGACATGAATCCTTCACTCTTCCTGGCTGCCTTTTGTTTGGGAATAGCCTCAGCTGCTCCAAAACTTGATCAAAATTTAGATACACAGTGGTACCAGTGGAAGGCTACGCATAGGAGACTATATGGCACGGTTGGTAACATCTGAAACTGTTCAGAGGGACTCCAGAGAGAATGGTCCTTGCTGTTGGGAGTTTGTAGCCAGAGACTAGCTTCTAGGGGCCAGCTCTTACCAATAACCTATTGAAATAAACAATTCCCAGAAGAATCAAGCCATCCTTGGCTATGGTTTCTCTTCCATCTCTGTCTGCAAATCTGGTTGGTGAGCATGGGTTGAGTTTTAGGTAGAAATAAAGACCATCAGTTATATGTTTGCCTCTAGAATGAAGAAGGATGGAGGAGAGCGGTATGGGAGAAGAATATGAAAATGATCAAACTGCACAATGGGGAATACAGCCAAGGGAAACACGGCTTCACCATGGCAATGAATGCCTTTGGTGACATGGTGAGTGTGGTGTGAATTGCTGAACTCTAGGCTTCCTCTCCTCAGTTCTTTACCAAAATAATCGCTTGCTTTGCAACATTTTATTTACTTTTCTTTGAAGACCAATGAAGAATTCAGGCAGGTGATGAATGGCTTTCGAAACCAGAAGCACAAGAAGGGGAAAGTGTTCCAAGAGCCTCTGTTTCACGCGGTCCCCAAATCTGTGGACTGGAGAGAGAAAGGCTATGTGACTCCTGTGAAGAATCAGGTAAGAGTGTCAGATTCAGACTTTCCATCTCCCACAGGAAAGCCAAGAAAGAATTGGTGTCATTGCTTTGGTAGACTGTGCAAGTGACATGCAGTTCCTGTTTTGGTTTTTTTTTTTTTTTAAGAGTATTCAGATATATGGCCTATTGTCAGTTTTGTATTTGTCTTGTAAACTGACAGATTTTTTAATTCCCTTTTCAGGGTCGGTGTGGTTCTTGTTGGGCTTTTAGTGCGACTGGTGCCCTTGAAGGACAGATGTTCCGGAAAACTGGCAAAATTGTCTCACTGAGTGAGCAGAACCTGGTGGACTGCTCTCAGCCTCAAGGCAATCATGGCTGCAATGGTGGCCTGATGGACTATGCCTTTCAGTATATTAAGGAGAATGGAGGCCTGGACTCTGAAAACTCCTATCCATATGTGGCAAGGGTAAATGAAGCCTCTTATCTTCTTGTCATTCTAGCTCTGCATTTGAAAAGTTGAGCATTTCAAGAGATAAGACACCTTTTTCAGAATTCACATTTTATCTCTGGTCAATTCACTTGCTAAAAGAAAAATTAAAAAAAAAAATTCAGATTTTAGATGGTACAATCTATATCTGCAAACTGTCCGTACAGATCAGTTTTCTGATTAGATGGTTTACATAGAGCTGTTCTTCTATGTAACATGGAGAATAAGCAAACCATTTTAAATATAGTAGAAATTTCTCCACTGTGAAAAGTTTCTTATGAACAAGTCAACCTAGGGAGTCTCACTGAAGAATCATCAGCTGATTTTTCAGTTTCAAATCAACTAATAAGATTTTACTTCCTGAGATGATTTATAAGAGTGTTGACTTGGAAATCATAAAGTGCAAATTGCTGAGTGTTTTGGTTCTAGAACTCATGTTCTCTAGGAGGTAGATGTTAGTGATCAAGTCTTTTCCCTTTACATTTTATTTAATTTTAAAAGGATGAAGCCTGTAAATACAAGCCTGAGAATTCTGTTGCTAATGACACTGGTTTCGTGGATGTCCCTGTTTGGGAGAAGGCTCTGATGAAGGCGGTGGCTACTGTGGGGCCCATTTCTGTTGCTATGGATGCAAGCCATGTGTCCTTCCAGTTCTATAAATCAGGTAGGTGATTGTCATTTTATTACAGACATTTAGGCAGAATTGGAAAACACCATTATGATTGACTCTGTGGTATACACTCTTGCTTTTTAGGGCTATAGAATTTTGAGTTTGTGTGTTGAACAGAGTGATGTTTCCATTTGACATAATGAAGCGCTTTCTCATGATTACAAACTCTTTATAAAAACTTTTAAATGGCTGTGTAATTCATCCTATAGATAGAACCTAATTTACCTAATAACTGTTCTCTAATTTTTGGCCTTTTTTCTAAAAGTTTTTTATGGCCAGCATGGTGGCTCACGCCTATAATCCTAGCACATCTGGAGGATCTCTTGAGGCCAGGAATTTGAGTGAGCTATGATCAGACCACTGCACTCTAGCCTGAATAACAAAGCAAGAGGCTGGGGCGGGTGGCTCAGGCCTGTAATCTTAGCACTCAGGGGGAGGGGTGGTTGTCACTCAAGGTCAGGAGTTTGAAACCAGCGTGAGCAAGAGCCAGACCCGTCTCTACTAAAAATAGAAAGAAATTAATTGGCAAACCAAAAAAATATATATAGAGAAAAAATTAGCTGGACATGGTGGCACATGCCTGTAGTCCCAGCTACTCGGGAGGCTGAAGCAGGAGGATCGCTTGAGCCCAGGAGTTTGAGATTGCTGTGAGCTAGGCTGATGCCACGGTGCTCTAGCCCTGGCAACAGAGTGAGACTCTGTCTCAAAAATATATATATATATAAAAAAATAACAAAGCAAGACCCTGTCTCTTACAGTTTTTCACTTCTGTAATTAGGACTATAAAGACCTCCCCTCAAGTTCTTTTGTTTTAGTACTATTTTAGATTGACTTCCTAGTAGTATAAAAAAAATTATGCAAATTGATATTTGGGCTAGGGGATAAGTGCCTAAAAATCACCTTAACCTTGAAAACAATAGGTCTTAATTTTGGATTTTTTTTTTTAAGTAGAAAATATCTTGAACTTAGTTTATTGGTTTCTTTTCCTTTTTTCCCTTTGTGTGGTAGATATCTGAAGAAGTTTGTTGGTTTCTGTGGAATTAAGGGTGACATTTTGCTTTATCAGCTGTTGTTTTAAGTCCTTATTTGGAATTTGTTTGACATTTCATTGAATTTGGAGATGTTGTTCTTACTATGGGTGATAGGGTGGTTTACTGTCACGTGCCACTTGGAGCTTCTCACCCCAGTGTTGATTTTACTCTCCCAGGCATTTATTATGAACCAGACTGTAGCAGCAAAAACCTGGATCACGGTGTCCTGGTGGTTGGCTATGGTTTTGAAGGAACGGACTCAAATAAAACTAATTATTGGCTTGTCAAGAACAGGTATAAATTTTAAATTGTAAAGGGAATTCTTGTTTGGAATCACTATTTGGGTACAAGTCCACAAGTGCTCAATTTTGAAATCCCACAAGTTTGTCGACCACTTAAAGTGAACACAGAAGTATCATTGTCTGATTTTATAAGATTCCATACCAAGTTTTGTGGTTATTAATATGTATTTGTAACATTTTCTTACTAAACTCTGAAAATTTTCCTAACTCTGAAATACATCTGGCCTCCAGGGTTTCAGAAAAATTGTGGACCTGTAGGATTGAGGGCTGATTACCTTTTTATGTCCCCAATTTTTCAACAAGCAGAACACCTGCCTCTGCTGATTCTTTAAGTCTGAAAGATTGTTCAGGAGTCCAGTTGCCTGTGTGCATCCTTTCTACTGTCACTTGATGCCCTGCATTGAATTTTACTCTTCAGCTCTCAGAGGCTTTGAGATTTTCACAACTGCCATTCATCAGTTGAGATGTGATGAGATAAGATAGCATGTGGAGATAGACTGCTACATTAGAATCCCAGTTCTGCCTCAGTTTCCTATCTTAAAAAAGTTCTAAAGCACATGTATTGTCTGAAGGTATTTTTCAAAGAAGCCAATAGACTTGAAAAATCAAGTGTGAGCCACAGGAATAATAGCACTTAAATGGTGCTTACCACATGTCAGGCACTATTCTAAGTTTTAGCTATTATTAGTGAAGCTAATTACTTCCTTGATTCTTTGTATAAAACAGAAAATTTGCTTCTCTTTCAGCTGGGGTCCAGAGTGGGGCTTGAATGGCTACGTAAAAATAGCCAAAGACAAAGACAACCACTGTGGAATCGCCACAGCAGCCAGCTATCCCGTTGTGTGAGCTGATGGATGGTGATGAGCAAGGACTTACAGATAGCATGTCTGGGGAATTTTATCTTAAAACTGACCGAACCCATATTGTGTAAGATAAAACACTTGAATCATTGTGGATCCAAGTTGTGATTTGAATTCTGTGACATTTTTACAAGGGTAAAATGTTACCACTACTTTAATTACTGTTGTAAACAGCTTTATGATATCAAGACTCATTGCTTAATTCTAAGACTTTTGAATTTTCACTTTTTAAAAAGATGTATAAAACTTTACCTTTTAAAATAAATTGTAATTCATTATGTAAAGGTAGCCTTCTTTCTGTTTTTAATGCATTAACTTTTTGTGTAGTCAGGAAATACATAATTGGGCTCTGAAGACATAACGCAGTGTGTCAGTGGCATGTTAGGAGAAAGATGGTGGGTGACCTTCTGGCTCTTCTCGTTTATAAATGTACAGATTTTATGTCACCTGCCCATTGGCTGTGTGTGACCCAACTCTGGAATCTAGCAAAATTTGACAAACAATTTGGAAGGACAAAGGCAAATTGTTTTAGTAAAGATAAAAAACAATTCACTTTTTAGAAAAGTGAGTAGACATAACGTTCAGAGGTGGGTTTAGATAACAGAAAAGGAAATCCTCCTCCTCTGACTCAAAATGGTTAGGTTATGTGATAAAAGTCACATCACTAATTACTGGAGCATCTCCCTGAATTACTGGTGAAGACCCTGTGACCACTTTGCAGGAAGGACCAGATGCAATTAGATTCCTAGTGCTGTTTTATTTTTATTCTGTCTAGTCTCTGATGACATTCCACGTGGCTCTTCTTGGAAAGCCTCATTTGTTACCCATTGTTAGCAAAAGTCAATTTTATGGTTGTGGTTAACAGATCTCAGGTGTTTGGTAATATAATAGCTGGATAAATGTGTTCATGGTCCACAAGAGATTAGGTTAAATAGTCCTCTGGTAGAAGACGGGTGAGAGATCATACAAGTGAAAGGCCAGAAGTCGCCAGGCCAAATTTAGACTTTGGTTACCTACCCCTGAAATAAAAATAAGTCTGAAAGGGAACAAAATAGGCTAAGCATATAGTTCCACAGGTAGTAAATGTAAGTAAAATATTTGCATATTTAAAAGACTAGCAGGAAATACACCAAACTTCTGGGGGATTATGGGTGATTATTTTCTTTAACTTGTTTGGCAGAAAGTATATTTTATTAGCAGGGAAAAATATAGTAAAAATACACCTACATGCTGCAGGCCAAGAAGCAGCTACACGTGTTTAAAAATCTCATGTTCCCTGAATCAAATAAGAATGTAAGGAATAAGCTGGCGAAATACTTAATCAACGGGTAATCCATTGTGAAGGGAATGAGAGGTAAGGGGCAAGTGGGACCTTACATCCCACAAAACCTTCGATAGCATTGGTCCACGGCCATCTCTGGAAAAATCCAGTCTACCACTCTCAGTCTGAGTTTTCTGAGAAAGGACTCCTTTACTTTGCCTTGCTGCATAGCAGCAGGTTAGCTGTCCAGACTCTGAACAACAACCAGGGCTTTAAGGAACATCTAGGTGCTGAATTGAATGAAAGCGTGATGGCTTTTCATTTGAGTACTAAAGTTTCAAGTCTGCCAAAACAGCACTCATCAGATGTCTTAACCGAAATAGAGATGTTAGAAGGTTTTGTCATTTTTTAAAGACCTTTAACATATTTTACAAGCAGTCCGGGTATGGTGGCACATGCCTATAGTCCCACCTGCTTGGGGGGCTGAGGCAGGAGGATCACTTGAGCCCAGGAGTTTGAGTTTGCAGTGAGCTATGATGACACCACTGCACATACCTCTGCAACAGAACAAGATCCTGTCTCAAAAAAATATTTTAAAAACATGAAAAGTTATAAACCACATGTATTGTCTGAAAGCATTTTTCAAAGAAGCCAATAGACTTGAAATATCAAGTGTGAAACACACACTTAACTACCAGTATTTCCTATACTCCAACATAACAGTTTGTTATCTAACTTAAAATGCAGAGGACATAAAGAAAAGAATGGAAAGATAGAAATGATTCAGTGTATAATGAGAGGAATTTGCTGATGTGGAAGCATAGCTGTAACACTTAGACACGTTACTAGAGGGGAAGGACTCAGAGTAATTAGGAAACCTCCACTCATAGCCCTACGTGTATTTCACATTTGTGTGTTTTGCCTGTGAAATTTGAAATTGGGTGTGTTTTCTAAATTCATTTCCCTTTTCACTGATATGAAAATCTAAAGCAAAGAAACTCAGATTTTAAAAAATAAAAGTAATTATACACTCACAGAGTCATGTCTTGCATAATGACGGGGATATGTTCTGAGAAATGTGTGGTTAGGCAATTTCGTCCTTTGGTGAATATCATAGCATGTCCTTACACAAACCTATATGGTACAGCCTACTATACACCTGGGCTATATGGTATAGCTTGTGGCTCCTAAGCTACAAGCCTGTACAGCATGTCACTGTACTGAATACTTTAGGCAATTGTAACATAATGGAAAGTATCTGTGTATCTAAACATATCTAAACAGAACAGGTACAGTAAAAATACAGCATTGTAATCCTTTGGGATCACTGTCATATATTGAGTCCGTCATTGGCCAAAACATCATGCAGCGCTTGACTCATGTGTATCTATACATGTCCCAAGCCACTTCATTGTAAACACTGGATTTCACAGGTGTTCATGATCATCTCTATTTTTAAGTAAGTTAATAAATACAACTATTACCAATAGCTGCTCCATGGGCTCTTTCCTTAGTACTACATTTTAAAACTTTCATTATGGACACATTCAAGTACAATTGATCCTTGAGCAACACAGGGATTAGGGGCACCGACCCCTGTGCCATTGAAAATCTGCATATAATTTTTAACTCCCCTAAAACTTAACTACTAGTGGAAGCCTTACTGATAAACAGTTGATTAACATAGTTTATATATGTGTTACACCCAACACTGTATTCTTAACAGTAAGCTAGAGAAATGAAAATGTTATTAAGAAAATCATAAGGAAGAGAAAATATATTTATTCATTAAATGGAAGTGGATCATCATAAAGTTCTTTACCCTTGTCTTCACATTCAGTAGGCTAAACAGAAGGAGGAAGAGGAGGGGTTGGTCTTGCTGTCTCAGGTAGCAAAGGTGGGAGAAAGTCTGTGTGTAAGTGGATCCACACAGTTCAAGTCTATGTTGTTCAGGGTTAACTGTGTTTATTGGACACCTACACAACAGTGCTGTGCTGGGCTCCGGGGACACAAGAGTGAAGCAAACAGTCACGGTTTCTCCCTGTGGAGCTTACAATCTCATGCTGCTAGCCCATGCATAACCTCCATCCCTGCCACCATGGCCACTCTGTTCATGAGTCCATCGGGTGATGACAGGGTGGCTGGGGAAGGAGGCTGACTGTTGTCCACAACACGGGCCATTTTCTCCACTTGGTTATTGAAATCTTCCTCTGCTGAGGTCACCCTTTGGTGAGAATTCACACGGAATCACAAATACCTTCACACTTTCACTCATTCAGAGAAGTTTATCCACAAATACATTCCCCATACCATTTTGTCACCAATTTGCCAATCATGTTCATTCCAAGTTCTCGACCACCCAGCCAAATCATTGGCCATTGGCCATGAGTTGGTATATAATCATACATCTGACCATTTATCCTTCTAAGAAAAATGAACAATCAGGTGCACTGCTTGACGTTCTGTTTCCCTTCTCCACTGTCCTTCAGGTATGTCCCAGAAAGGGGCTACAGTGCTGTATCTGTCCACCTTTGGTTAGTGACTGAGTATTTCACAGAAACATCTATAAACCAGGCCTGAGTTTCCTCTTCCTCAGTCAGTTGATTATAGGGAACTTCCTATGAGGCCATACGTCTGGGCTGGGAGACAGAAGGTAATGTAGCAAGAGTGGGGACCATCAGTGTTTAAGCCACCTCTTCCTGTAATTTATGCCTTCAAGCCCTGCTCAGGTCCAATCATGTACATAGTTGGTATCCTTGGGGAATTGGTTCCAGGACTCCTTGCAGATACCAAATTCCAAAGATCGCTCAAGTCCCTATATAAAATGGTATAGTATGTGCATAAAACCTATGCATATCCTCCTGTCTACTTTAAATCATGTTTACATTACTTATAATACCTAATACAATGTAAATGTCATGTAAATAATTATACTACATTGTTTAGAAATAATGACAAGGAAAAGAAGTCTGTACATGTTCAGTAGAGACACAACTATCCTTTTTTTTTTTTCCAAATATTTTCTATGCAAGGTTAGTTGAATCCACAGATGCAAACCCCACAGATATGGAAGGCCAATATCACTTCCATTTGCCATTGGAGTGCCACTGTGCACACCTAACTATGGTGTGGTGGTCAGACAACATGATGGGCAGCTCTGGTCTCAGGTAACTAGGTGGCCCAGGATTGAGCAGTCTAATAAATCCTGGTAACAAGATTCTGTTTCTCCAAAGGAGAGTAGTATTCAGCAGAGGCCAGCATGCTCCAAAATCCTAAGGGTGCCCTCTATGATTTGTCTGTTGAGGTCTGCCAACAGCCCCAAACAACATCTCTATCTGCCACTGACACTTTGCACACCATTGGATCTGGATCATATAGCCCAAGTACAGAGCAGCTTGCACTGCAGCCTGGACCGGTTGCAAAGCCTTCTCTTTTCTGGGCCCCACACAAAACTAGCAGCTTATTGGGTTACTTAGTAAATGGGTGAGAGCTAGCACACCCAAATGAGGGATTTGTTGCCTCCAAAATCCAAAGAAGCCCCGAGGGTGTTGTGCTTCTTTTTGGTTGTAGGAGGGGCTAGATGCAACAACTTATTCTTCATCTTAGAAGGGATATCTCAGCACCAAACACCTAGAAATTTCACTGAGGTAGACAGCCCCTGAATTTTTGTAGGATTTATTTTCTACCCTCTGGCACACAAATGTCTTACCAGTAAGTCTAGAATAGTTGCTACTTAGTACTCACTAGTTACAATAAGCATAATGTCATCAATATAATGGACCAGTGTGATTATCTTATGGAAGGGAAAGGCAATTAAGATCCCTACAGACTGAGGATGTTGGTAGTTTGAGATGGAAGTCTACCAACCTCCTTATTTGCTGGCAAATTAATAAACTCCTCATCGCCCCTCCTCCTGTAGATATGGAAGGTAAAATTGACAGTGGGGAATATGTAACAGAGAGAATGGCCTGAAAAGGGGTAAAAATGTTTTCTGTCTCTTCAAACTCTCCCCCCTTTTTGAGAACTAAAACCTGCATCCCTGCCTCAGGACAGTGTGGTTGGGAAGGGCAGAGGAGTGTCCTCTGTTCTTTGTGCCACAGGAGATGGCTCCAGGGAATTGTTCTGGCAGAGGTCACGAGATTGTCTTAGCCGAAGATGGGATGATTCAGAACCTTTAAAAGCTCTGTACTTCTCAGAAGCAGAATGTTGGTATTTTGAGATGGGAGTCTGCCACCTCTTCATTTGCTGGCAAATTAATAAACTCCTCTTTCCATCTCCTCAAAAAAAAAAAAAAAATCCCTGCAGACTAAATTATGACATGGGTCTGGAGCACAGATATTCCTGAGGTAGGACAATGAAGCAGTATATGGCTGGCATTGCCAGCTGAAAGCAAACTGTTTCCAGTGGCCCTTATTAGCAAGTGTGGAGAAAAATGCATTTGCCAGATCAATAGGCGCATGCCAGCTACCAGGGGATGTATTAATCACTCAAGCAATGAAACCACATCTGGAACAGCAGCTGTAATCAATGATTCCACCCAATTAAGTTTGCAATAATTTACTCTCTTTCTCCAAGATCCATCTGTTTTCTTCACATCTACACAATTCTTTATAGTAACATCTAGTTGAGTGTTTGACCAAATAACTGAGCACCATAGCCTAGTGAAGTCTGACTTGTAAAATTTAAAAAGCACAGACACATTTGCATTGATGTGTCCCCTCCCCCTTCACCGCTCCCTCGCCTTCTCACCGGCTCCTTCTCTTGCTTTCATTCCCACCTCACACATCAACACACACACACCTTAAAATATTTTTTATTCTTTTTATTTTTTGACATTTCAAGATAGCCCCAGTAATCACTTGCTGTTGTCTAATGAATACATTCTGTGTAAAGGTGTTTTTTCTTAAATGCCTTTTATGGACTGTAGTTCTCCTCACTCTGTGATTTTTAGCAGGAAGTGTCTTCAAAATTTCAAGCTTCAGGACTGAAGCCACCTACTCACCAAAACATTCCATAATCTAGAATCTATTTCTCCAATCTGCTTCCCCAAATAATAATTAAAACAATAATATAATAGCTAGCATTCATGGAGGATTACAAAGTGCTTCATGTTAATTTCATCTAACACCAAACAGACTCCAACAAAACTCAGGATTAGGCTCATAGGATCGCCTACTTTCTGACTATGTGTTGAATTTTCCACTTCTGATATGAAAAGAGAGTTCAAAGTTTCTTATCCTTGTTTTGTTTTGTGTTTTAATTCTTTTCTGTCTGTTCTCCAGTAAAGAAAAGGCTCAGTGTGATTCCTTGAGCACATTGCTTAATCTATTTTCATAACAGGACTTGGTGGGGAGGCAGGGCGTTGCTCCAAGAATGTTTTGAAGTCACTGGATCGAAAATTGTGAGCATATAAGTTGTTTTTCTTGGTCAATCAGGTTGTTTCATAACAATAGTTTTACTTGACATGCTGGAATATATCCACATGACTTTGGAAAGAATAAGCCCGTTAAAAAGAGAGTGGGAGCGCTCTCGTGTGAGCTCTGAGGGAGTTATGAGGTTCAAAAATCAAAGCCAATTGATTTTATTGTGGCCAAAGAAACACATAGTCCTGCCCATGAATTATAAGTTTTAAATGAAAAAACAGCAATTTGTAGAGCAGTATAAATAATTTAGTGCAATTTTTAAAAATATAAACAGGCACACACATCCCCTTATGTGCATTTTAAAATGTTCATGAAGGATATAAACCAGATATGTTTCTTGGAGGTGCTAAAAGGAGGTACTTTCTCTCTGTGCTGTATTATTTCAATTTTAAAAAATAATCAACAGGCATTATTTTCATAAGATAATAGATTCAGAAGTATGTAGTTCAAGAAAAAAACATTAAAAACTGGTGAAGGAGCAGGAGTGGGGGCCGAAAGAGAGGGTTCTCAGGGTAAATGATAAGGCAAGTCTCCCATCTGGGGGATTCACGTCCCCCAGATTTGTACTGCCACTGCTCGGCCCGTCCAGCCATACAGCATGACACGAGGACGTGCCACTGGCCAGCTGGATTCTAGTGCAGTCCATGCAAGTCTCAGCCGCACAGTACGTCTCTGAGGATGGTGGGCTGTTGGCTCCAACTTATCATTCCCAGGCAAGAAAATAGGGAGCGGGCTTCACTGAGGGCTAAAGGAGAGAAGAGCAACAGGGGGATATCCCAAAGGACAATGTTCTAGTGACCCTGCTTTAGTGAGAATGCATGATGGCTCGGGTCAGAATTCCACCGTGTTTATTCCTCTAGCTCTCCCCCACCGCCCCACCACACACACCCCGTATCCCAGCCATGGCACAGTACCCTGAGCTGTTGACAGATGTGTCCTTTCCCCAGCTTTCTCGGCCCTTTCCTCTTTCTCCACATTCAGGAACAGCAAGAGATTGCTAATCACACAACATTCAGGGACAGTCTATTATAGGTAGAAGCAAAGAGCAAATCCTTCGCTTTGAGTTCTCAATTCTGCTCTTAAAAATCAGATTGGTGTATAACCATCACATTTATCCACATCCACAACTTTTTTTTTATCATCCCAAACAGAAGCTCAGCACCCAATAAGCACTAACTCCCCATCCTTCTTTCTACCAAGCCCTTGGTAACCACTATTCTACTTTCTGTCTCTATGAATTTGCCTATTCTAGGTACCTTGTGTAAGTGGAATGATACAATATTTGTCCTTTTGTGTCTGGTTTATTTCATTTAGCATAATATTTCCGAGGTCATTCATGTTTCACGTGTGTCAGGATTTTATTTTGTTGAGGGTGGAATAACGTTCCATTGTATGCATATGCCACATTTTGTTTAGCCATTCATCTGCTGATGGACATTTGGGTTGCTTCCACCTTTGGGCTGTTAGGAACAATGCCGCTACGAACATGGCTAGACAAGTATCTGAGCGAAATTGCTGGATCATATGGTAATTCTGCATTTAACTTTTTGAGGAACTGCCAAGCTATTTTCCACAGTAGCTGTAACATTTACATTCAAACTAGGAATATGACCTGGATAAAAGGTGGCTAAGGCACAGTTAAATAAAATACTGTTGGTTACTGTCAATTCGCATGTGGTTTCTAGTGGCAAAGAATCAGGCCATGTCCTTGACTGGATCTCTGACTGATTTTTATCAGCCACTGGCATGAATATGGTAGGGGCACGGACAGGAGGCTTGAGGACACTTTAACACACACACAAATCCATCCCGCCACACTAAGTCACCCCAAATACACATGAAACACAAATAAAAGCTGTCTTTGCTAGGAAAATGCAGCTCTGGAATGAATTCCCTGCACCCCTTGTCACCACTGGCCCCTCCTATAAGAAAATGGTGGTTGAAGTGGCAGTGACAGAATTGAAGGGATGCTCTATTAGACAAGTCTGTTGGCTGCAGTGGCAGAAACCAATTTTAAACTGGTTTATGCAAGAGGAGGAACTGAATGGCTGCAGGGCTGACTGGATCCATGGTGCTGTAGTCCATTCTCTGTTGCTATAACAGAATACCACAGACCGAGTCATTTGTGAAGAAAATAAATTTACTTTTTATAATTCTGGAGGCTGGGAAGTGCAAGGTCAAAGGGCCACCTCTGGTGAGGGCCTTTTTACTGCACCCTAACACAGCAGAGGACATCACACGGTGAGAGGGCAATAGCATGCCCATTAGGTCTCTCTTCCTCTTCTTATAAAGTCACCAGTCCCATCATAAGGGCTCCACCCTGATTACCTAATTACCTGCCAAAGGCCCCACCTCCAAATGCGATCAACATATGAATATGGCGATTAAGTTTCCAAAACATGAAATTCGAGAGACACATTCAAACCACGGCACAGGGCTTACAGAACATCGTCAACAGTCCATCTCTTCCCACCTCTAGGACCTGCTGTCCTCATTGTTGGATACACTCCCAGTCAGGTTCGCCCTTTTATCCTCTTTGGAGAAAAATGGTTTCCCAGCTGTGTCCAGGCTGGTGCTGCTTGGCCCTGCCTGGGTCACATGCCTGCCTCAGGATATGGGGATGGCCAACCTAGATGCACCAACCACGTGGATTGCTATTTGAAGAGTGATGTTCCAAAAGGAAAACCAGGATGGCTTTACCAGGGTGGCAAGAATGGCATGCCCATGACAGAGAGTGTGCACTCTGAATGAGAGAATCGAGACTTTTAAAAAGACGGAAAGAAAAGGATTTCCAAATCTTAGAAAGTTTAAAACTAATAGAATGAAATTTATTGTGGATAAATGTAAAGTTCTGTGTTGAGATTAAATATATGTACATGAGTTAAATTTTATTTAAAAGTATGTATACATATATACCACAGAAATACAGAATAAAGGAGAAATTTTTTACTAGTACTCTTTAAAAAATCTTAGTTTTTGGCTACCTATAATTTGAATATGATTAACAATATGATTTGGGCACTCCTAAAGTTTCCAATAATGGAATTAAAGGGCTGGATAGAGAAGGAGATAGTGACTTTAATGCTTATCTCATGGCATCGTGTCTGGAATATCATGTTCAGGCCTGAAAGCTGCATTTCAGGTAGGGTGCTGCTGAGTGCCCAGAGGAGACAGCATCTAGTTAGGAATGGTGTCTTCGGTGAAGGGAGGTGCTTACTGATGCGCAGCAGAAGGTATAAACCAGAAAGAAGAATCTATGGTGGAAGTTATACAGAAATTCCTGCTTTGCACAAGAGTACTGTTGTCTTCCAACACACTGACCTCACTCCAAAGCCCCAGTGCACCTTGGAAGCACAGGTTCAGGTGTAAACCTTGGGTGACTTTCCAAACTATTCTTGGAAAAAGCTTTTGAGGATCAGAATATCCTGGGATTTCTGTTACCATCTGACTTCATGGAGTGAAATAGTCCAAGGTAGGGAACTATGCAGCATCTAGGTGCTCCCAGCAGGGGGCTCTGTCTTACAGGTGGCCATGGTGGTCTGGTAATTCAAAGGCCTGGGATCATGGCAGGTGCTTTTGCTGATGGGCTTGCTGCACCACCAAGGCTGCTGAGCGGGAATTCCTATGTACCTGCCTTCTTTTGTGTAGTTTCTGCGAGCAAGAGTGGTCTTGAAGTCTGAAGGAGAGAAAAGTGGCCAAAGCTGCATACACAAAGTATGACTTTAGCTGTGTACCACATCCAAGTGTATGCTGTATTAAGCTAGGGCACATCACACCTGCTCAATAGAGGTTTGCCAAAGGAAGGAGGCTGTAAATGACATTTCTAACAATCAAACATACTGGTAATTTGTTTTCATATTTTTCATTCTATTTTTTCCTTGGGAAAAAAATACAATTTTTAAAAATTATGTGTAATAGTTCTATCAGTTGCTAAGAATGGTGTTTGAAGTCCCAACTATAATTATGAATTAGTTTATTTCTCCTTTCAGATCTATTAGTTTTGCTCTATGCATTTTAAGGTTCTGTTCTTGTGGCATACACATTTGGAATCATTTTGTCTTCCTGGCGAATTGATCATTTATCATTATGTAATGTCTCTCTTTCACTTTAGTAATTCTCTTCTCTGAAGTCTACTTTACTTGATATTCATATAGTCAATCCTGATTTTAAGTTAATGTTTGTATGGTATATCTTTTTTCATGCTTTTTACTTCCAGCCTACCTATGTTGTCATATTTGAAGTGAGTTTCTTGTAGACAGCATATTTTTGGATCATGTTTGTTTGATTTTTTTTTACTCCACTGTGCCAATCTCTGTCCTTTAATTTGTGTATTTAGACTACCTATGTTTAAGATAACTCTGATATGTCAGGGCTGAAGTCTGCCATTTTATTATTTGCTATTTATTTCCTATGCTTATTGTTCCTATTTCCCTTTTTCCCCCTCTCTGTGGGTTATTTGAACATTTATTAGGATTATACCTTGATTTATTTATAGTGTTTTTGAGTATTATAGCTTTGTATAATTTTCTTAGTGATTACTCTAGGTATAACAATATACATATGTTACTTCTCACAATCTACTGGCATTGATTTGTAACCAATTTCTAATGAAATTTAGAAGCCTTGCTTCCATTTAGGTCCCTTTACTTTCTCCACTTTTAATATAATTATTCTAGTATTTCCTTTGTATACACTGAAAACTGTATTAGATTGTATATAGTTTGTGCTTCAACAATCAAATGTGATTTAAGAAACTCATGAGAGATTGGATAGTCTTTTATATTTACCCCTATATTTACCTATCCAATGTTCTTGCCCTTCTGAAGTTCCCAAGCCTTTCTGTTAGAGAACTTCACTTTTTCTTTTGTAGAAATAAGGTCTCACTCTGTCTTGTAGGCTGGAGTGCAGTTGCACAATTATAGCTCACTGTAACCTCAAACTCCAGGGCTCAAACAATCCTCCTGTCTCAGCCTTCCAAATAGCTAAGACTACAGACACACACCACCACATCCAGCTAATTTTTGAAAAATTTTTTGTAGAGATAGGGGTCTCAGTATGTTGCCTAGGCTGGTCTTGAACTCCTGGCCTCAAGGGATCCTTCTGCCATGGCCTCCGACAGTGCTGGGATTACAAGTGTAAGCCACAATGCCCAGCCTTCTGTTAGAGAAGTTCTGTTAGACATTTTTTAAGAGTAAGTTTGTTAGCATAGAATTCTCTTAGTTTTCCTTCATCTGATAATGTCATGATTTCCCTTTTGTCCTAAAGGATATTTTTACTGGATATAGAATTCTGGGTTGAGATTTATTTTCTTTCAGTACTTGAAAATTGTTTTTTCCACCTTCTTCTGGCTCCAAGGTTTAGGACTAGAAATGTTATTTGAATTGGTGTTTCCCTACAAGGAATGTGTTGTTTCTCTCTGAAATTTAATTATGATGTATCTTGGCATGGACATCTTTGAGTTTATCATGTTTGGGAATCACTCACTTTCTTGAATCTATAGATTTATGTCTTTTCTCAAATTCAAGAAGTTTCAGCCATTATTTTTTCAAATACTTTTTCAGTCCCACTCTTTCTCTCTCTTTCTGTATCCCCAGTAACACAAGTGCTAACCCTTTTGTTATTGTCCTATAAGACCCTAAAATGCTGTCATTTTTCTTTTCCTTTTCCTTTTTTTTTTTTAGCCTTTTTTTTCTGTTGTTCACATTGGGTAAATTCTATTAATCTGTCTTTAGGTTTACTAATTTTATCATTTGTTATTTCTACTCTACTATTGAGCTTATCCAGCAAGTTTTTTATTTTGATTATATTTTTTTCAGTTCTCTAATTTCCATTTGGTTCCTTTTTATAATTTTTATCTGTTGGTAAAATTTTTCATTTTTATTTATTCCAAAAAATTTGCAATTTCTTGTTGAAGCATTTTTATGATAGTTGCCTAAAAACCCTTGTCAAATAATTTTAATATTTGATTTATTTTGGTGTTGATGTCTGTTGTTTTTTTTTTTTTTCATTCCTATTGTGATTTTCCTGATTCTTGGTATGACAAGTGATTTTTTATTATATCCTAGATATTTTGTATATATTATGAGACTGTGAATTATATTTATTTTTGTTTTTTTTAGCAGGTATAGTGTAAGGGCCAGGTGTGTGTTTGGTCAGCTTCCTGTTAGGCTCCTCCAAATCATCCTGGTAAACATGGGGCACTGACTCACACTGCATTGTTGCATATGGGTGGGATGAAAGTTCAAGTCCTTCCTCACCTACAGTCAGCTTCCTGGCCAAAGTAGGGCACTGATTCACACCCACTTATTGCCTCTGAGTAGGATTATGTGACCAGCTTCCTGAATGGCACCACTGTCTCCAAGGTGGGGCAAAGAGGGGAAACGTGAAGGCTGACTCACACCATTTTTTTGCTGTGAGTAGAGGTGGTGGAGGGTCAGCTCCCCTCTGGGCATCACAGACATCAGGAAAGGAGAGAGGCAGAGTGTCAATGACTCTTCCTTATACCACTCCATTCTGCTTTATTGATACCAAGTGGAGGTGGAGGGTCATTTCCCCAATGGGCCTTGAGGACAGGGGTGGGAAGGGTAAAACTTAGTTGTAACTAGCTCTGCTTTTTACTGCTTTGTCAAGTTTCATTGCTGCTGGGTGGGGGTGAAGGCTCAGCTCACCACTTGACTCCACTGATACTACTCCAGTGGGGAAATCAGAGCACTGCCTGCTTCTAAGCAGGAGATGGAATCATAGCTCCTCCACCACTAGCCTGGTAGGAAAATCAGATAATGGCCTCCTGTTTCTGCCAGGTAAGGACTAGAAGATTAGCCCCATGTTCACCCCTGCCAACACCACCTGGCTGGAAAATCAGAGCACTGCTGCTTGCTTCCACCGGGGTAGGAGGCAATGTGGCTTTCTGTTGATGTTTGGCTGGAGTAAGGCTGGCACCACTAAAAGGTCTTCTATTGAGAGGTGATCCATTCTAAGGCTAAAGCTAAGAATAACAAACTTTTCTTGGGGCTTTTTTTTTTTTTCTGTCTGTGCCTATTGACAGTTCTGGGTTGGAGGTTTCTGTAATTCCCTGTCCATGGTATATAAGAGGCATAAAGGAACTCTGGGAGCTTGTCACTCCACAGTTCATTAAGTCCTAGAGTCTCTGGATAGCCTGTCTTCTTCCTTGTATGTTTTCAGAGTCTCTCTATGCTTTTCTGTTGTCTTATTTCCAGGGATTTCTAGGTATAAGAGGGAGGAACTGGGAGAAATGGGATTACTCCATCTTGGCAGAACCAGAAGTCTCCCCTATTGTTTATTTTTTTTATGTCATATTAGTTTTTCTGAAATTTTAGAAAGAGGCATGATTTAGAAAGGCCTTTCAAACTTCACAGAGCTCTCTCTTCTCTTGGTTATGTATAGGGCTCAAAAATATGGTGCCTTTGCTTTCTGAGATGTTCTGCCTTTAGACTCACTTTGATCTAGACCTTCTATTTCTGTAATCTTTGTTGTCCCTATCCTAGTTGATTTTGATTCCATTGTGAGCAATTTCTCCCTAGTGTGGGTCCTGTCCTAAAAGAGAGCCCTGGTAGGTCATTTCAGAGTTCATAGGAGGTCGACTGCTCTATCCCCTTCAGTTTTTTTGTACACAAGCTCCTTGAACCCAATTGGTATTGGAGAGAGCAAACCTTCTCCTTTTAGAGCTGCTGCTCTGAAATTGTCCCACCCCGTTGCTTTCTTTGCTTCCTTCTACACAGATATCACTTGTATTCAGGTGGTTTCTCTGCACACCCCATATTTTGGGATTTGTGAGGATAGCCTGTCATTTTTATTTTGGATATAATTGTCCCTGGTGTTTTTGTTTTGGTATCTACTTGCTCTGTCTTTCTTTTTAGTGTGGCAATTCAAAGAAACTAAACAACTTTATTGCCACTGTTGTTGTCTTCCCAGAATCCTCTCTCTGTCCTTTCATTCTTTATCTTCAGTTGTCCATTCTTCTCAGAACACTGTGGTGTTTGCTCTGCTTGGCTCCTTCATGGGCAAAGTAGCATCACTTGTGTCTATGGGTTATCCAAAGTGAAGACAGAATTCTCATTTTGAGTCACTGACAAATTTAAACCATCCCTCCTACAAGTTTGGCAATAATAATTGCAGTAAAGGAAAACTTCAGCTAGTCTTTTGAGGTCAACAGTGTCCAAGGATGAGATATAATTTTTAAATTGAAAATTTCTATAATGGCATGGACATTTTATGATTATACATAATTAAAATATGTATGTAATTAAAATATACATATAATATTTTTACCACATGACTGAGACCAAGAGATTGATTCTTTCCTACTGATGCATTTGTGAATTTTTTTCAATCAGAAGCTTGATAGTTCCATAGTTTACAATGAATAGACATTAAAATGAGTAATGAAAATCATCTTTTGAAATGAAATGACAATATGTTTATAAGAAATTACTATAATTTCTGTAATTGTGTTAATTTACAATGGAAAAAGACTTGAAGGATGATTCAAAATCCCTGCTTAAAGGAAGGCTTCCTCTCTTTTTTCAGATATGCCTAATTTTTTTATTGATTATCAAGCTTAAAGGGAATTTATCATATGAAGTTTGCAAAAGGAAATAATGAAAAACATACAGGGCAATGGTTCCTAATATGGCTTTATTGTGAATAATATTAGATGTAGATGCCCAACTTCCAAATAACTAATGCTGCTTCCCTCAAATAAGTCAGAAAGTCATTTTTTATTTTTAAAAGTCTAGATCCAGTAACCTTTCTCATAGCCTTTAACATCTCTTTTTTTTACAGAAACCTATAGAATCTTAAAACATATATTAATTTATCTTAATGAATTTAGGTCATTTATTTGTGAACATATTTTTCAGTCATCTCAATCTACATAAATGCCAAATAGTTGACTAATGAAAGTCTGAAAACTTTTAATGTAAATATGATTTTCTAATATTATATTTTAGATATCTAATAATATGTTGTTGCAATGAGCACACACACGTGCATACATTTCCAAAATATTTCATTTTATACAATCTAGGCTCTTTTGTAGAAGGTTTAAAATTTATATGGAAATGCAAGAGATCTAAATAACCCAAACAATTTTATGAAATAAAACAAAGTTGGAGGACTTACATTATTTTATTTAAAGAATTAATATAAAACTACAGTATTCAAGATACTGTGGTATGGGCAGAAGAATGGACATACATATTAATGGAGCAGAATATGAAGTCCAGAAACAGACTCAGCTGATTTTCTATAGAAGTGCCAAGGTATTTCAATGGGGGGAGGATAGTCTTTTCTCTAAATAGTGAAGAACAATAGGATATTTTTAGGGGGAATGAAAGCTCAACCTTTACTCCATTATGTTCCATATCATACATAAAAATTAACACAAAGTGGATCATAGTCTTTTATTTAAAAAGTAAAAATATAAGGTTTCTAAAAGACAGCATGGGTGAAAATGTTTCTGACTGTGAGATCGGCACAGATTTCTTAAACCACAAATAACACTAAGCAAAAAGAAAAAAACTATAAATTATATTTAATCAGAATTAAACCTACTCTTTGAAAGAGTCTGTTAAGAAAATATAAAGCAAACCATGTGATGAAATATTCTATATCTTGACTTTATCAATGTCAATATCCTGGTGGTGATAATGTACTATAGCTTTGCAAGTTTGCCACTGGGGGAAACTGGGTACATGGTATTTCTCTGTATATTTCTTACAACTACATGGTAATTTACAACTATTTCTGAATAACAAGTTTAATTTTAAAAACCATAGGCAGGGAGAAAAATATTTGCAAAATATATATCTTGTATCCAAGACATATTTTTAAATTTTACAATGAAAAAATTAGAAGACAAAAGCTCAATAAAAACAGGAACAAAATTTTGACAAGATCCTTCATAAAAGAAATTTTTTTATTTCAGCATATTATGGGGTTACAAACATTTAGGTTATGTATACTGCCCTTGCCTCCCCCTAACCCCCGAGTCAGAGCTTCAAGTGTGTTCATCCCCCAGATGGTGTGCATCACACTCATTATGTATGTATATACCCATCCCCTCCTCCCCACTCCCATCTGCGTGATGCCCAATGAATGTTATTCCTATATGTGCACTTAGGTGTTGATCAGTGAAACCAATTTGATGGTGAGTACATGTGGTGCTTATTTTTCCATTCTTGGGATACTTCACTTAGTAGAATGGGTTCCAGCTCTATCCAGGAAAATACAAGAGG
>CAUYPO010000341.1:0-16157 GCA_963574435.1 Cheirogaleus major
AAAATTTGTATGCTTGGATTTTTATTTTTTAAATTTCAGAATATTACAGGGGAACCAACTCACTTTGGTTACATAAATTGCCTTTGCATCGCCTGAGTCAGAGCTTAATGGGTGTCCATCCCCCAGATAGTGTGCACCGCATCCTTTAGGAGTGTATATACCCATCCCCACCTCTCCTCCCTGGTCTGCCCAGCACCCGATGAAAGTTATTACTATACGTGCACTTAAGTGTTGATCAGTTTTAGAAACATCCCTGAGAATATAATCTGGAGAATGGCAAGAGCAAAAGCAGGGAGAAGTTACAGGGGGCTGCAGTTCGCAGGAGGGAAATGGTTGTGGCCTTGAGAGGGCAATAGAAATTAAAGATACGTTCCATTGTGTCACTTTACATACAGATGAGGAGATTAATGAAGATTTATGTCCAGGCAACTCCAAGCAAATGAACAGTGTAAAAGTGATCACATACAGACATCTAAAATATCTGGCAAATAATTGGTCTCATCACACCTCTGAAATGCTCTTCACGTGTGTATGTCTATATACATGCATGTATGCATATGTAAACACACACGTGCACACTCATAATGGCACTATGCTTTGCAAACTGTTGTATGCCTGCTTAAAAGCAATGACAAGAAAAACAGATTATACTTTCACATTCCTAACAGGTGGAACCTATATGGAATTTTAGCCAGACATATGGCATTCATTCATTCATTTATTCATTCTGTCAGTCATTCTATTATTTATTTATTTTCAGTTATTCTGCAATATCCTAAAAGTTTCCTGTTGACACGATCTCACAGCCTTATTCTCTATAGTTGACTGGATAACTCAGAACTGTTGATATAATTTTTACACTGAAGAAAAGATATAGAAATTTATGAAACATATTATAAAAATACATTTTTCACAAATATAATTCCTTCATATAATATCCAAAAGTAAGAATAATGGTTAAATTTTTATTTTTGAAACACTGTTTTATTATGATTTATTCAAAGTGTTATTTAATTTAAAATTTCTGAAGATTTTGAATCATTTCTAAACATACTTCGTTAATTTATGATTTTGAATATGAAAAGTTTAAAAACATGAAAAGTCTAAAATCTTTAGAAATTTTAAATCAAATAACACTTTTGGCCCTGAAAATGATTTCTGTCTTAGGGAACTAGAAAAGTTTTGCAAACCTCCATTATTTATTTTTATCTATATTTATTTTTTTCACTTTTCATTTTAAACAAAATTCTGCTCATTCTGTTTTTTTATTGTTTTCAGGAAGGAGGTATATGCTAACAGATAGCTTCTCTGAATGCAGCTCAATGTACTTAAATAAAGATAGATGGTCTTGTTAAAAAGGCCCAAAAGAATTCAGCCAACATTGACACAGTCCTGTTTCCCATGCAAAAAGAGCAGTCCCAATCCCCCCAGAAAAACACTGGGTATATACTTTGCTAACCTATCACAAAGTAAGCTTTTTTATTATTTTTAGTTGGCAAATCATAATAGTACCTATTTCTTGGACACAGTGTGATATTTTGATGCATGTGTACATTTTGTAATGATCAAAAAAGGATAAGTAGCAAATCCATCACCTCAGACATTTATCATTTTTGGGGGGGAACACCCCAAATCCTCTTATACCTATTTGAAAATATAAAGAAATTGTTGTTAACTATAGTCACCCTACTGTGCTATATAGAACACTAAAACTTACTCCTCCTATCTAGTTGTCATTTTGTTTCCATTAAGCAATCTGTCCCTATTTCCACCTCCCCCTACTCTTCCCAGCCTCTAGTAACAACTATTCTACTCTCTTGCTTCTACAAGATCAACTTTTTAGCTTTCACATATGAGTGAGAACATGTCATATGATCTAGCAACCCCACTACTGGATACATATCCAAAGAAATAAAATCAGAATATCAAAGAGCTATCTGCACTTCCATGTTTATTGCAGCACTATTCACATTAGCTAAAATATGGACTCAAAGTAAATGTCCATCAACAGATGAATGGATAAAGAAAATGTAGTATATATACAACTGGACATGATTCATCCATAAAAAAAGAATGAAATTCTGTCATTTACAGCAACATGGATGAGCCTGGTGGACAGGTTGCTAAGTGATATAAGGCAGGTACAGAAAGAAGTAAGCTTTGTATTTCTTTATATGAGAAGTGTTTCTTTAACATTAGTTTAATTTCACAACTGTAATTTTAAAATAGAATAGGAGCTTTCTTCCATCTGAAACATAGTGTATAACATCAAAAATGTAAGCTCTGTGATTTGACAGCTCAAAGACTTAGGAAAACCACACGACCTGTCTGACCCTCAGATGCCACACATTTAACATGAGTAAAACAGTGTCCACCCCAGAGGCTTGCATGTGAGAAATATGTATGAAAGCCATTTGTAGTTTTCAGAGTAGCACAGAAATGTAAGAACTTAAAATATTTATTGTAAAACTCTTGGAGCTTACCAGTGAGACAAGTGGCTTGAATAAAAACAAATTGAATCAGCTATGTTATCTATAGGGCAAAATGAAATAAACGTACAATTAATCAAGTTGGTTTAATGTAAAAGTATCTAAAAATAAGCCATTTAAGTTATCCCAATGTTATACTGTTAGTGGTGAGACTAGACTTGGAAATTTGTAGACACTAGATGGAATCTTGGAGTCTCTTAGGCTCTGGTCCCCAGAGGGTTCACATACACGATGGAAGACAATGCAGAGCTTAAGGATACAAAAATATGAAGTCAACATTCGCCATTGTCGCATGCTTAGAAATATCAACGATGATCCAGAGAAGTAACATTTTTATTGGGAGTCACTGTTTACATTTACCAGAATATCTAGCGTTAGTTAACTTTTAGCAGTAGGTAATTAGCATGAACATGACAATTACAAATCTTTGTGAAAATTCTTCTCCCCAAGGACAAGAAATCTGGATTCTTCGCTGAAACTGGGTTTCAGTGGTCTGGAATGCACAGAGGAATGGGCTTCAAGAGCCAAGTAACTACCACCTGTAGGCTGAGAGTATTCAGAACAGCATAGCTTTGGGGCCAAGCGTCCTTCCAGTTACCAATCCAAACAGGCCCACCTAGTGGGATTGCTGGTGAGATCAGGATGGAATACAAGTGTTTGGAACTCAAGATAGGTGGTGGAGACTGAATGTTTTCTCTAGGGGCAGGGATTGAATCACTGGTGATTTTGGTCAGATATTCAGAGCCTGGCATTTGGTGAGAAGATGCACTTTGATGTACTGAGCTTGTTTGCATGTAATTTCTGGAAACAGAGCACATGGTTCTAATTCTGATGACAAAATGTGCCAGATGTCTGAGCTTAAGCAAGTTCTGTAGGCTTGCTCTGTCTAGGTTTTCTTTCTTCAGAAACATTGAATTACTTTTGAATTTTAAATTATTTTTAGAGTATAGTAATAAAATATGAGGGCAATAGATACTGGGAGCAGAAAGGCTAAGGAGAACAACAAGAAGAACAAAAAATATCGGAAATGTCCTGAAATTCAGAGCTACATATTGTCTTAAATTTGTTTATACCTTGGTGTTTCTGCCTAACTAATTAGAAGAAGATTTCCATAATGTGGAGGGTTATCACTCCACAAAGGTCACATTTCTGACCCTGTACTAAAAGCAATGAGGAAAAAAAAATGTATATATGTGAACATATTCAATGAAACAGTTATTGGATGCAGTCTAAAATATCCAGCACAAATGGGCACATGACTGTGGGTAGGGTGATTTATGAGGTAATTTAACTAGGCAACCTTTAAATTCCAGAGAAACTCAAGAGGCTCCCAAAATTTCCTCTATTAACAAGATGACTTTATAAAAGAAAAAAAAAAAAAGAACAGTGAAACTGTCTGTCCTTCAAGAAATAGAATAAAACTGCAGACTTCGAATTCCTGTTAAGCCGGGCCTTGAGGGGCTAGGGTAAGCACATCCTGTCCTTTCTGTTAAGAATCTCTCCAGAGAAGTCCCAGTGGAGATTAATTTTCTACCAGGTTGGAAACTTGGATTTAAATAGAATGTGACATTTAACACTGCAGCTCAGCAAACCAAAGTGTGTGGTTGGTATATTCTGAAAACAATTTGGGAGTGTGCAGGTCTACATTGACAAAGAATCTTTAAGGTGGACATACTGAGACTCCAGCCACAGATCTTCAAAAGGGCTTGGAATATGGGTCCAAGGTGAGCAGGAGATGCTATTTGCACTCTAAGGGTCAGTTGGCTCTCCTGACACTACTGTCCTTCCCAAATAAGGGTGAAGACCATAGTGTGGGAGGCTGAAAGGGCAGTTGTCAGTGGCTATTCAGGAAAATGGAAACTAGTAGCAGGTGAAAGTTGATGTAAAGCTTGAAGAAGCAAAAAGGGGATGGATGGGAAGGTTAAACAAAATTTAGCAACTGCAGAAAGCCACTGTCATTCCTAGGGCTGAATGAGCAAAAGAGAAACTGCTGTTACTCAGAGGTCCCCCATCATTGTACCACTGAGCCTACTGATGTGGGGATCCCGCAGTCCCAGGAGACAGCACAAGGTGGCTGCTACTGCTGCCTCTGCTTTTGCCACAACCACTGCTAGCCACTGCCACAGGTGCCAGAAGAAGTAGAAAGAAAAAAATGTTTAATCTCTTTTTTCCCTCCCAATCTCCTACTTACACTTTGCATTTGTAGACTATAAAAGGAAGCTGGCTGGCAAAGGATCTGGGAAAAGCACTCGTGAGGATGGCTTTAAAGGGTGAATTTGAAGCGGAGAAGTAACAGATGAGAGGCATCACAGGCTGATTACCCAGAGATGTTTCTCTTTTATGCTTGTAAGAATCAGTAACAATGGGGGAATTTGGACAGGGAGGATCTGGAGAACCCGAAGGGAACCATGAATTGAAAATTCACTTACTTTCCTGGTGAAATTCAGCTTCAATCCTGCTCTCTGTAAGCCAAGGCTAACTAATGGTCTCCACTTATGCAGGGACATCTGCTTAACTCAGAATTCCCCAGGAATGTTGGGAAGAGCTAGTGCTCTGGGAAATGTAAGATGTGGAAACAGCACAATCTTTAAAATTCTTAAAAAGAAAGATTGTTAACATTCTCTGAGAGAGAGAGAGAGAGAGAGAGAGAGATGGAGAGAGACAGAGACAGAGAGAGAAAAGAAGGAGAAAAATGAAGAGGATGAGAGGAAGGAGAAGGTAGGAGAAAACAGGAGGAAGAGGAAGAGGAGGAGGAGAAGAAGGAAGTAGAGGTATTACAGAAGTAAAAGAGAAAATATATGGTCAGAAGAATAGAGAGAAGCCGTTGAGTTTGTGTGAGTGGGAGACAGGATGATGTTGATAAGAAGAGGAAAGAGGAAGTTCCCCTCATTTATTAGCATGGCATGATCAATGTCCTGAAAAATAATCAACCAGACCTCTCTCCTCTGCTTCCATTTTGGATGATAGATATGTCTGAAGAAGAGTCTTAAGGGGAGAAGGGAAATATATTAACAAGTGTAAGTTTAATTTCTACATGGAGGTAATAATAATACAAATATAAATTGTGTTAATAGAAGCCTATTTCTCCCATGACATATAACAATGTAAATCAGGGAATGGCAAGGGAGGTGAAGACTATAGGGACACAGGCTGCTAATATTGTACATCTCAATTTTCCATGTCCCTATTTACTTTTCCAATTCATTCCACAAATGAAGAAGGAGAATGAAGAATTCTCCAGAGTGTTTAAGTGAGGAATATAATCTTTACAAATTGTCCTTTGGCTAGACCTGAGTGGCATGTCTATTTACAACTGCAGAGAAGCTAGGTATGAGCCTCGTTGTGAGAGAAATACATCGAAAATGATACCACAAAGGGCTCCCTAGCTTGGTGAGGTAGGGTGAGAATTTGCCTTTATACTAATGGCCCACAATTCTATATTATAAGTAAGCAGACTAGATGAAACATTTTCACTCAAATTTAACCTAATTGAAGAGCTTAGCTTTTGCTTAGAGTGGAGAAATTTGCAAGAAAATATCATTCTCATTCTAAAATTTAGACTAGAGTGGATGATATAGAAAATCGTAACTGGTCTTGAACCCATCAGGTAACGGAGGTTGTGAGGCAACCAAGGAAACTGAAGTCCAAACTATGACAGGGCTTTCTGAGGGAAAAGGGATTCATGAGCTGCTTTGTCCATGGGAGAACACAGGCAGATGAAGTGGTCACCATAGAGTTGGGTAAAGAAAAATCAGCTAAAGTTTTATCAAATTCCCGATGTCCAAAAATGGGCTAATGTATCAATTTAGAATACCTGGGAGCCCCCAGACAGAAGTGGAATCTACATTTATTTACAAGCTCTTTTCTACTGTCTTCTACTGGGTGCTCAACAACAAGATTAAGGGCAAATGACCAAGAGGGGCATGTCAGATGGACAGGTGTGCGGAGATCACGTATTACAACTGGGGGACAGGAAAAGCACCACACAACTGCATGGAAAGCAAAAATGCACAGAAAGCAAATCCCTTAAGACCTTTCCTCATAGAAAACAAAAGGAAGACATCTCATTCCCAGGTAGTGTCACAACAGGCAAAGACACAGTGCTTCTAAGGTAGATTAGAAGCAAAACATTTCTCCCCTGGGAGCAAGGCAAAAACAGAAGAAACAAAACTAAAACCTTCTCGGTCTCAATACACAAAGCAGAGGTCCACATCACAGAACAGAGGTAGGGCACTCTCCTGTCTAAGATCTGCCACACCTACAAGGCAGGCTGTCTGCCAAGGGCAGGGTGGAGTGTATGTGACAGAAGTACTAAGAAGTTCTCACCACTGAGATATAAGTACACAGGCCCTTTCTAAAACTCAGGATGGACCAGGAGACCTGAGGACAAACTCCCCAGCCATTCACAGCACAAGAGTAGAGGCAAATATGCAGCAGTAGCAGTCTATATTGCTCAAGGAGGAGGTAAGAGTGTAGAGAGGGAGCTCCTCTACGGACAATCATGCAGGATTTAAAAGCTGAAGGTAGAACAAGAACAACGGAAAACACTCCAGCATACCAGCCCCATAGTCAGCACAAGGTAATGGTAGCCCACCGCTGCAGGAACTTGAAGCCTGTCAACATTTTGTCCATTATGGATTTTGGCGTTAATTGTGATTTTTAATACTGCATTAAAATATGATTTGATTTCATTACTGATTTTCTATTGCCTCCTTGAATTTTATACGTGAAGCCGGTGCATCCCTTACCCTGCCCCACGCAATCAAACAAAAACTTTAAAATAAAATCATTAATATCTTAAAATATCTAGTATACAATGTGGATAAAATGCATAAATATACAGGGACTTTCAGAGGAAATTTAAATTTTATTTAAAATGGGTGAGATGGAAATGCCAGAAATTATAAACATGGTATCATAGAATTAAAATTAATTCAATGGGCTGCTATCAGGCTCTACCCAGCTGAGGAAATAAAAGAACTCAAAGATAAGTAAATAAAAATTATTCAAAAATGAAAAATAAAGAAAAAGCAGAGAAAATAATAACAGGCAATCCTGTTCATAAGCTGTGAGAAGATATAAAATAATCTAACATTAATGTCACTTCCTGACCCAGGAAGAGAAGGAGATAGGGTGGAAATAATATTTGAACAAACAATGGATAACTATTTTCAAATGAAGGCAAAAGGAAAAGAAAATCCTAGATACATTATAGTAAAACTGCTGAAAATCATAAGAAGGCTGTGCTGAGGCCAGACAGGAAAATAAAAATATACAATACAGTCAGAAATAAGGTAAGACATACAGGGAGCTTCTTACCGAAGGTCATGCAAACCCAATTAATAGAGCAACATCTTCAAAATATTAAAAGAAAAACAAAAAAATAATGTTAACCCAGATCTCTGGGCCCAGTGAAAATGTGTTTCAAAAATTAAGGTGAAATAAGGCTTTTTCTGCCAATAAAATCTGAGAGAAGGCATTGCCAGGAGATTTACACTAAGTACTAAAAGAAATATTAAAGAAATCTCTTTAGAAAGAAGGAGGATTCTGTCACAAGAAATTTGAATCTGTGTAAGAAGTGAAGAGAATCAGAATGGTAATCATGAGGGTAAATATAAAATATGTTTTTTAAAAACTGCTTTCAAGGAAATGATAGTACAAATAATGAAGTAACCATGTATTGAAGAGTGAATAATATAAGAAGTAAAATATGAGATAACAATAGCACAATGTATGGGAGAAAAGCAATGAAAATATAATATTGTAAGTTTCTTACATGATACATGAGGTAAAATCATATAATTTGAAGGTAGAGGGTGATAAAATGACAATGTATATTTTAAACCTTAAGATAACCTCTAAAAATAATAGCAAATGGTATAACTAATAAGAAAAGAATGGATATAAAAAGGTATCATAAAAATAGAAAAACTCAACTAATCTTAAAAAAGTCAAGAAAGAAGGAAAAATGAACAAAAAAGACAGAAATAGGGAAAAAAACAATAAGATGGTGGATTTAAATAAAAATACGTCATTTTCTGTCTAACACGCCAGTGTTCTAAATACCTGAATTAAAAGTAAGTGTTATTATAACTTGCATAGAGAAGAAATACCCAACTACATGGTATCTAATATTAAGTATTAAATAAAAACAGTAATAGGTTAAAAGTAGAAGGATGGAAAAGTTATGTCATGGAAAACAAAATGCTAGGAGCATTTTAAAAAGAAGGAAAAAGGAGGTTAGGCAGTAAAAACAAATCTCAGATGGTATTAATGGAACTCAAAATTAAAATCTCTTCTGGTGTCTGGCTATTTATGTGTTTTGATCTCTATAAATTCTCCTAACTGTGATATGGAGCAATGATGATGACAGTGATGTTGATGATGATGGCGGCAGTGTTTTTAACACTGGAAAATAAATTCCACTTGTGTCAACTAAGATTGCAAAGTTCACATCTAGCTATTTTTTAAACTAATGCACAACCCCATGTTTATATGATTATAAAGAGCTTTTAAAATATTTCTTTTTGCTTTTTTAAGTAGAAAGAAATAAGTTTCATTTAAGAAACAAAATCTGAATCTAACAAGAAAAAAAAAAAAGCCAATACCCACAAGACCACATATCCAAGTGCCTAAAAATCATCCTTGGAAAAAAATTTGAATAATTTAGCAGAACTTCCCAAACCACAGAAGTGAAATTTCCGGTGTTCCTAAGGGTCTTGGGCATTTAACCTCATCTCACATGTCCCCAAAGGGTTTGATTAAAGTAACTCGAGGACCACAGCTTGTGGTGAACAGATCAGAGGCCTCCAGCTTGCTACTATTTAATCCAATTTCCCTTCTGAAACACTAGGTACTAAAAAGTGCCTGGTGACATTTAGAAACTACTAAATCTCTACAGTTCAATTCCATGGACTTCTTAAATCTGGCCTACTTGACTCCCTCTACTGCCTTTCTGCTAGCAAAAGATTTAGTTCTACATATTGAGGTAGTATGTATTGTAGGTTTGACAAATCATCTTGAAAACTTTGTCCTCATTCATTGTTCCCTGCAGAGAAAGAGATGCTTTGTTAGCCAGAAACTCAGTGAAGGAAAATGGCTCATTCACAGAAAAAGGTACATAAATGTTTCCACATAGTTCTCAGTGAATTTGGAACGAGCTTTATTAATTATTCAGAGAGGGAGAGAGAGAGAGAGAGGAGTAGAAAGAGAAAAGGTTTTTTATACCTTTTTTTTTTTTACAGTTTTCAAAGCACTTCATTTGTTTTATATCTTTATTTATGTTTTATGTACATTTACTTATCACACAATCTTATGGTTTCTACCAACTCCTTTAAATTTTATAACTGAATCAACCTAGCAGTTGTTAACCCAACATTGCTTAAATTTTATTCGATTAGTATTTTCAAAGAGGAAACAGTCATAATTCCATTTATTCAATTATTTTATATTTTTAAGTTCTATGAATAACTAATAATCAATATAATTCATTAAGTACCCAAATAGTTTTTTTTTAATTTACTCTTAATTCTTGTAAAGCAAATTCTACTCAGTCTTCTACCTTTACCAATAATTTTTCAATGACACTTCCCACATTTAAGTATACCTTTTAAATAAACCACCTGCTGATTCTGAATCCTATCTTGTTCTTTCTCGGGATTCTTAGATACTATTAGTTTTCAAAAGGCAGAAAATAGGACTGTATCTTCCAGTAGTGTATTAGAATCTAACTGTGTCGTCAGTCCAATGCTCTGCTGTTGCCATCTTAAAATTCTTAATAATTTTATCTATGGAGTGAAGCCTCGTGGGAGGGTGGTATACGTGAGTGAGCAAAGGAGATGTAAGCAATGTGTATGTCCATCCTCCACGCTCCCCTGTTCTCTATAACTCTCTCTTTGTGTGTGTGTGTGTGTGTGTGTGTGTGTGTGTGCAGGGGGAACGAGGCTGACAGCCTCAAGAGGCTACACTTTTCTTCCTAACTAAAACTTGCTTTGAATGGAGAAAAAAGGCAATGCCTTTCTAAGAAATAGGAATGACCAAGAAACTCCATCATGTTCTTTCTTGTGTGTGTTACCTTCCTGTATTAGCCGATCACGTACAGAGAAAATTATGACACAGAGGAAAAGGGAAGGAAAAGGGTAACTGCGTTATTTTCTTTTTAGTCCTGCCTTATGCATCAGAAAGTCAAGGGTACAGTGTCCACAGAATCTGTAAAAACATTAAAATTAGTTGTGTTAGTTTTGGACAATATTTTCAGTATTTTGGAAGAACAAAATACACAAGCAAGTACAAGCTACAAATCCGAATTGTACATGGTTAAGTTTGCATGTGAAACCGTGTCATTCAATACAAAGATGAATGATACAATTCATATTAATTATTCAAAATTTAATTTTTCTTCTTTACTATGAATGATATTAAATAGCAAATTTTTTTAAATGTCTTGACAAATAGAAAGACATAGAAAGGCAGAGAAAGAGGAAAATGCCTTTATATTTTATAATCTTTAATGACACTTTTTTCCTGCTTTCTGAACAAAAGCCCCCACATTTTGATTTTGAACTGAGCTGATTAAATTATACAGCAAGTTTGGTCTATACTGAAGTCTCCGTTTGAGGGGAAATTCCAGATTTTTTTAAAAAATATACAGAACTAACTCTAATTTCCAAGTTTATTGAACATATACTATATGGGCTACAACAATAAAGAACATGGTCCTGGAGCTATAAACAAAGAAGAATAATTGGCTACTATGTATTTTTTAGTTGTTTCTATGGTTGTTAAATTCATTTTACTATTTGGATACTGAAAATTTGGCTTTGTCTGCCAAATCAAATTAGAAATTTTCGATTATACAAATCTAATGCGTTTAAATTGTTTTTTAAATGATGCTAAGAAACCATAACTTCATAAAATTCAATTCCAAATAATGATTTATGTCACAGTTAAATAATTCAAACAAAATAACCCAAATCAAGCATGATTTTTGTTGTTAGTATTATTTACAGATGAAGCTACCTGATATCTCTAATTCTCTTCTGCTTTAATGATTGATGATAATGGGAATCATTGTTTTCTTACAGTTTTTTAATGTATATCATTACTTGTATTCATACATGCATACATATGGGAAATCTATATTAAAAATTTTATGTTATAGATTTATATTTAATTTTTAAGTTTATATACTAATTTTGGAATATGCAATAAAATATCCATACAATGACTTTTGCCTTGTCTCTGGTTATACAGTTTAGAGATGAAAGATACCCAAGGAATCTATAAATTAAGTTTCATCTTGTACACAGAAAGAAATTAGAGGACTGAATTGCTGAATGACTTAACGCCACAAGGTAACTAGGAACTGAAGCTAAAAACCAATTATCAGTCCTGGAGGTAGGAGTACTACTTCATGCTGTTCTCCCTAGAAAAGATTTGGAAGAAATTGAAATTCAATATAGATTTTGAGTGTCTCCACTTTTGGTGTCTTAAAGGTTATGAGATAAGACCCTGGCTATGAATAAGAATCAATAGAGCTTACAGCCCAGAGGACAGAAAATAAATAATGGGAAACAAGTGAACATTGACTTCACTAAGAATGTGTTTACTCCTATTTTATGCATCTTGAGTTGTGCTTACAAAGAGAAAAGCGAAAAGGTAAAGACCAAGAATGTTGATAAGTGTATCAAACTGAATAGTACTATGCTAACCATTCTCTGAAAATCTGAGAAGGCACTAATTTCTAAACACAGTGTCCTCATTGAGGCAGCTTCTTAAATCAATGGCACAACATGTCATCAAGGTTGTCAACATTACATTTACCTTCAAATTCTATAAATTTCCCAAAACCACAGGAAAGTGATGCATTAATAAAAACAGCTTTTCAAAACAATGACGTCTAGGATAACCAGAATGTTTGAATATTGGAAATTTAACTGGGTTAATTGGAAATCTTTTTGAAATATTCTGCTTATACTTGGGTACCCATAGAAGTAAATGCTTAGTTGACAAGGCAAATATTAATTAGGTACTATCTTGTATACGAGGATAGGTGCAAAGATATATGCTGTATAATTATACATATAAAATGTATAAATGAATAAAACTGATAGCTGCTATGAAGAAAAGCTGTAGAGTAGTACGCAGGGACTCAACAGAGGAATATGACTAGTTTAGGGTTCAGAGGAGGCTTCCTTGAGGAAGTTATATTTGAGTTCTAAAAAAGAATGGGTGCTTCCTATAAAAAGAGGGAAAAAGTGTATTGAGGCAGTGAGAGAAGTTTAGTTGTGGGGGAGCATTCTATATCAAAGAACCGAGAGAACTGCAAATGTGGCTGTTGTATAGAAGATATGAGACTGTTTGGTAGGAGATGAAGCTGGAGAGAAAGGCTTTAGCCAAAAGTACAGATTCTTGAAGAGCCTGTGTGGGTTTTATGTTTACCTACAGAGTAGTGGAAAACTATTGAATAATTTTTAAGAAAGAGAATGACATTATGATATTTATATCCATTCTGGCTTCTGCATTAAGAAAAATGATTACAGAAGAACAAGAAAGAATGTAGAAAATTTAGCCAAGAGCTGACAGGTAGCATGACTTTTGGGTGGTTAAAGTGAAGTGTGAGAAAAAATTAAATTTTCCAGAGATATTGAAGAGGTAAAATTGAGTTGTTGATGAAGCCTTTGTTACTGGAAGAAATGAAAGTATAGCATTAAAGAATAAGGTCTAAATTTGTGGCTTCCACACATAGACTCTGATTCTATTCAGAACCGTAGAGTAATGGGTGAAGAAGAGTTATATGAGAAGATTATGAGTTCTATATTTGACATATGTGTGGGTTTGGAGATACATTTCAAGTATGTAACTAGATTTGCTAATTTGATAGGTTTATATATAAGGTCTGGGCTCATTAGAAAGGTAGAGCTGAAAATACAAATTTGGAATGTAGGGTGAGGAATTTGTGGTCTTGGGCCACCTGTGAACTTCTGGATCCTTGAGTGTTGCCTTTTGGCTGAATCCAAATTTTACAGAACAAATTCTTTGAATAAAGATATTTTTTCTGTGCAGTTTGAATTTTGTTGAAGGGCCACACTTGGGGATCTGGAGGGCCACATGTGGCCTTGAGGTCACAGGTTCCCCACCAGGACAAGAAAATACATTTAAGAGCAGGTCATGAAAAATTTCAGTATTTAATGACCACGTGGAAAAAGATGAGCTAAACCTGCAAAAGGAAGAGAAAAAAGGTAGAATGAGCATGGGAGTGTATTTAATTAACCATATTGCTACTATTATTATTGCAATTATGTGTTTATGTAGAAGATAGAGAAATAGAGGAATAAAATCAAGAGAGGGTATTATCAATAATGGTCAGAGAAGATTGTTTCAAAAACAAATGGGCAATATTGAATGTTAATATGAAGATAAGCAAGGTGGCAGACACACTCTTGATCTACGGAAGGCCTCAGGTACTAGTACAAGTAGAGGCCACATACCATATGTCTAAGCAGTAAGAATTCTAAAGTGAGCTAGGGAACTGTTACTGGAAATATGCTTTATCTTCATAAACTAAAAAATATACCTTTGAAATTTAAAAAATCATGAATATCTCTAAACCCAGGAATATTATATGACCAAAACCTGGCAAAAGAACATAAATGGCCAAAATTAATTATTACTGCATATTAGACAGTCTGTTCAATGCAGGTTTAGATAAGTAATAAATAAATGCATATATTATTCATGAATTCTATGTTTATGCAAAAGTACTATCTTCTTTCATTATAGCAAAATCAATATGTATGCTGTCATAAAGGTTTTCACATAATTCATGTTCTACTGAGAGTAACATCATATTAGATAATGTTTCTTGAGCCACAGTCAGTCTTAGTTCTGTAGTTAATTTCAGTTTTGGAGAAACTTTAATAACCACAGAGCTGTCTATAAAATTCTTAAATAAATACTTTTAAGTACAAATGAACCACAGTTTTACATATTGTATTCAAATATTCTAATGGATTGTATACGAAAAACTTTCATTAAGAAAATATTACTAAATAATTTCGTGCCATCATGCAAATTCATCACATAAAATTCAATTTTTACTATCTAAATATATATAACTACATACATGTACATAGAAGTATATCAGAGCAATATTAATTATTTAATGTAACAAATATTGTTCAGCTACTACTTATAAATATTATTAATAACACATTAATTTGTGGAAACTTCCAGAACTATGAATTAGAAAATGAGGAAAAATAAAGGCTTCTCAGCAATACAAGAAACAATATGTTTTATGTAATAAACCTAGAGGTTTATACAGTGGAAGGATTTGTCATATCGAGGAAAAAATAATCCTACACTTCATATGGAACCAAAGAAGACCCCCCCATATAGAAAAAAAATCTTAATCAAAAAGAACAGATTGAGAGACATCAATTTACCAGACTTCAAGCCATATTACAAGGCTACAGTAACTGAAATAGCATTCGACTGGCACAAGAACAGGACATAGACCAATGAAACAGAATTGAGAACCCAGATGTAAAACCATCTTCATACAGCCATCTAATCTTTGACAAAGCAGGCAAAAACATACACTGGGGAAAAGAATCCTTATTCAATAAATGGTGCTGGGAAAACTGGATAACCACACATAGAAGACTGAAACATAATCTGCACCTTTCACCTCTCACAAAAATCAACTCACGTTGGGTAACAGACTTAAACCTAAGGTGTGAAATTATTAGAATTCTAGAGGAAAATGTTGGAAAAACCCTTCTAGACATTGGCCTAGGAAAAGAATTTATGAAGAAGACCCCAGAGGCAATCACAGCAACAATAAAAATAAATAAATGGGATCTGATCAAATTAAAAAGCTTCTGTACAGCAAAGGAAACTATCACAAGAGCAAACAGGCAACCAGAAAATATTCACATGCTACACATCCGGATAAAGGGCTGATAATTAGAATATATATAGAACTAAGGAAAATCAGCATGAACAAATCAAGCAACCACTTTAAAAAGTAGGCAAAGGACATGAACAGGAACTTTTCAAAAGAAGACAGACTAATGGCCAACAAACATATGAAAAAGTGATCAACATCTCTAATCATCAGGGAAATACAAATCAAAACCACAATGAGATATCATTTAACTCCAGTGAGAATGGCTTTTATCAAAAAGTCCCAAAATAATAAATATTGACATGGATGCAGTGAGATAGGAACACTCCTACACTGCTGGTGGGGCCTCAAATTAGTGCGATCTCTGTGGAATGTAATATGGAGATACTTTAAAAAGCTACAAGTAGAACTACCAGCAATCCCGTTACTGGGCATCTACCCAAAGGAATAAAAGAAATTCTATTAAAAAGATATGTGCACTTGAATGTTTATAGCAGCGCAATTCACAATTGCAAAGATGTGGAAACAACCCAAGTGCTCATCAATGCATGAGTGGATTAATACAATGAAATATATATATATATATATATGTATATATATATATATATCATAGAGTTCTACTAAGCCACAAAAATCTATGGTGATCTAACACTTCTTGTATTACTCTGGATAGAACTGGGGCTCATTCTACTAAGTAAAGTATCACAGGAATGGAAAAACAAACACCACATGTACTCACCATGAAATTGGTACTAATT
>CAUYPO010000342.1:0-17670 GCA_963574435.1 Cheirogaleus major
TGGGCAATATACATAAACGTAATATTTGTACCCCCATAATATGCTGAAATAAAAAAAAATCCATTAAAAAAAAAAAAACTAAGAGCTGCTTTGCCATCCAATACTTTAACCCCTAAACAGTCAAGGCTTGAATACCAACTGTGTATCTGATATTCTCTGATAAGAGCCTGGTAAATTTGCCATGCTGTCATAATTGATGTCTTTCCCTTGGCTTCATTCATGGTTACAATTCATCACTGTGCAAACGACACACACACACACACACACACACACATCCCTACCTAACCTCAGTATTGGATAGGAAGACAGTAAGGGAGTTAGAGGATTTTCTGACCTTTCTACAGTGAATTGACAGTCTCCGTTATTGGTCCTAACGTCTCACACATTTTGGCGTCAGGAATTCCAGTGACAGTACCTGGGATGTTAGCTCTATCCCACAGCTTTTGCTAGGAAGAGAAAAAGGTTATTTTTCCTTGCGAAAGAAAGACTAAGTATTCTAGAAAGTTTACAGATTTCTTAGGTAAGTTACAGTTATTTTTGTAAGGGTCTACTCTTCTTGACTTGAGATTATTCATTCCTTTGTAAAAAAAAAAAATATTTATCATAAAAGAATTTGGGGGCATCAAGTTTGGAAGGAATCGAGTGTGATATCTGATATTTGTTGTCATTACTTTATTTCTAACTACTATGTCTATAGTCTGCCTCGGTGCATTTGGCTAATAAAATATATTTATCCATATGGGTTGAATATGTGTTATTTTCTAGGTTAGAAGAGTAAAATGTCTAAAATCTTTGACATATGAAATTATTTTTATGAATATATTTTAATGACATTCTATATTATGTTATCTTATTTCTTTAGAGTGAATAAGAAAGGTCTTTTGTCAAAGATGATCTAAATCAGGGTAATGGAATTTAGCAGAAGTGTTTCAAAAATAAGATTTAGAAGCTTTGAGATCTCAATTTTTTTTTTTTAGAGACAGGGTCTTGCTCTGTTGTCCAGGCTAGAGTGCAGTGGTGCAATCATAGCTTACTACAACTTCAAATTCTTGGCCTCAGGAGATCCTCCTGTCTCGGCCTCCCAAGTAGCTAGGGCTACAGGTTCATGCCACTGTGTCTGCCTAATTTTTTAAAAATTTTTTTGTAGAGATGGGGTCTCACTTTGTTGTCCAGGCTGGTTTCAAACTCCTGGCCTCAAATGATCCTCCTGCCTCAGCTTCCCAGAGTGCTGGGATTATAGGCAGGAGCCACCATGGCTGGTAAGATCTCAAATTTTGAGAATTTGAATTAAACACATTTCTTTTACAGAGATATTTTTCACAACATCCTATTTACCTTCAGTAAGTATAGTATTAGAAATCTGATTTTTCTCTCTTTTAAGGTTATAGTCATTCTTCAATAATGACATATATTTATATAACGACTCGCTATATTATAATTGTCAATGATAATTTGCATATACCTGATTCTCAGTTTCCAACCTAATCGTCTCAGAGTTGGTGGCCAAAAGTTTAGTTATTATAAGTCAAATCTTGATATCCTCAAAACACTGGATTATGAATTTAGCTCATGTTCATGGAAATCCATTTCAAGCTATAAAGGTACAAAAGTTAGTTGTGCACACATACAGAGAAAACATTTGTAATTAAGTATATAAAGCCAAACCTAATATATTAGCCACCTCAGAATTAAAAAAAAAAAAAAAAAAAAAGAGGTCTAGTGCCAGAAATGAAGGTGGTTATATTTTTAAAAATTGAAAATATGGGCAAAATAGATATGTATTTATTATACTGTAAATTACCAAAATTGACACCAGAAGAGTCAAATTACTAAGGCAGAAATTTTTAAAGTTGTTTGAGAATCACTTCCAGGAAGTTGCTCAGCGTAACTATCTTCATGGAAGTGTTGCTAACCATATTCCCGTTATTAAAACCTATCCTTGTGATTGCGTAGTGTTTTCAGTAGCGATTGCTAAAGAAAAGGAGCAAATAAGGTGTATGTGGGTAGTTTGAGAGAAGAAATCTACCTGCTGCGTCAGTCTCCAAAAGGAGCTACTGTCCCATGGTCCCCAGGAAATATGGATTTAAAAGTGATTCTATTTTACTCTCTGTTCCGTTCTTTTTAAATGCTTTGAAAAACACACATTGCATTTATAATCTGGAAAATAATATGTGCGGAAATATACTCAGAATAAAACCAACAAGCAATCAAACAACAACAAAACCAAACAAAAACATCCCAAGTGTCCCGCAAGGGTGTGTGACTGGTAGAGTCTTTAATGTATGAAACCAACCAAGTTTGTACTGAAGACTTCTGTTCCCATAAATATTTCTTTCCAGACATGGACATTCTTAAATTTTCCAAGAACCTTCAAACTGCATTCAAATTAAGACCATCTGTTCACCACATTTAAACTGCTAACCAGAGTCCCAAAATTTCCAATGGTGAGATCTCATGCCTTGTTCTACAACCAGCCCGGGCTGAGTTAATCAGGTTAATCTAACCTCAACCAGCTTGTCAGCGTTCTCTCAGCTGGGTGCTGTGTTAGCCAAGGTTAAAGCCATTTAGTCATCACAAATGCAAAATCTGGTCAATATGCTAAAAATCCTCTTAATTATGAAAAGAAATGTCATCAGAGCAAAACGTTCATAAACGTTCAAGCCAATGGAAATTGGAATTTTCTAAAACTGTGACAGTCTCTTCTAATGAAATTGCTGTAAACCAAAAAAATCGCTATAAGTCAAGATCTACTTATAATAAAACTTGTGAATATAGAGACACAACTTTACTGAATATGAACACAAACTATAAATTATATATACACATATATGCACATAAACACACAAAGAAATATATATGTGAATATATGTATGTATATGCATTTCTCTGTGTGTGTGTGTGTATATATGTATATAATTTGAAATACAATAGTTAACTTGTCAGCTAGAGTCATCTGTACTCCAAAATATCTCATTTCACAGACTATGGAAAGTATAAAAGTCCTCCCAAAGATTCCTGCAAGTTTATAGGGACTAGTGACCTTCTAGCTTCAATCTCCTGACTCTGCTGAATTACTTCGACTCAGATGTCATCCCATAATCTCCAACTTGTGTGGTCCCTGTCCTATACTAACTTAGGGGCGGGCCTCAGACCTTTTCATTAATTTCCATCAAAATAAAATTTTAGAAATGAAATGCAAAACAACCACCAGAAACAAACCAAAAATAAAAATCCACCTTCACATAAGATAGTTGCGCGTGTGGCTAACTTTACGTTTCAGAAATGCAAAGAACTTGAAACTGACCATTAGCTATTTCTGCCGAAATAGCAGAATTTCCAACACTGACTGAGATCTAGTTTCCGGCCCCACTATAGTGTGACTGTTCTTATTCTCTTCTTCCTCTCCCTTCCCTCTCTCCACCTCCTTCTCTCCCTTCTTTGATACCCTTGACCTTTTCTACTCTTTTCTTGATTCTCCCCCTTAACCAGCAGGCTGGCTACGACAGTACTTTGCCGTGAGTTTAGTTCATATCCTCCTTTTGTAGCTCAAGCAGCTAATCAAACTCTTCTCTCAAAGACAGTTTTCTTCCTAAGAGGAATTCTGGAGCCAGCTGTCTTGAGTGTCCTTGAACATTTCTTACAGGTAATATTACATTTTCATGCCTACTACATTATATTTAGCCAAGTCAGTGAAAAGGTAATTTTTAAAATTGTTCTTTCATTTCAGAAAAGAATTTACAATCAACCTTTCAACATCATCTACTGTGAATAAATGACCCCTCTATAAGACCTCTAAGTTGGCTCAAATCTAAAACCACTAGACACACGAAAAGTTATCTAAAAATTTTGCATTCTCATAGAAACTTATAATTTATGTTTATGAACTTTAAACCTTGTTTTTTAAACACTCAACTGTTATATTCCTCAAATGACTTAAACTCTGATTTTTGAAGTGGAGTATTTGAAAAACTAACTTACACTTGCTGTGTTCTATAAGGGACGTAGAAAGGAAGGTTTGGCTTCGCCCGTCTTCCAAAAAATCCCTCACACAATTAGTATGTGTTAATGCAGATTGCTGGAGAATGTCAGTTTATAGTTTGAAGAAGAAAATTAAAATAAATTCTAGTTCAAAATCACTTCCTAGGAAGCAGGCTGCTGCTGCCATCTGGGGGAAGTTCTTTTTGCTTCATTCGAGAAAGCCAAGGTGCTTGTCAGATGAATGAAGCCGGTTCCTGCTGTCCTTGGCATGGCCACACAAGAGGAGGAATTTTTAACTCTTTGCCCATGAGGCCGGATGTCTCCAAGTTCTCTTCACCCAGAAATACATACTTCATAGACTTTTTGAGAGATACAAGAGAAGATAAACCAGATATAACCACACTAATGTTTCTACATCTTAACACATTAAAAAAGTATTTTGGAAAGTGTGGTTATATACCAAGATCTGGAAAAAATAAAATTTGAGCTTTTAGCAAGAAAATAAATCCCAAGATTTTAAGAAAAAATGTATTTGACACTTCAGGTTATAGTTAATTTTACTCCTTTCCTTAAATATACTCCCACAAATCAATATGAAAACTGTATGTGCTGATATAATCATGCTATTACGTCATCATTTAATATAAGATAATACATTTTAATTATATGGAAATTGCCCAAATAGTTTTCTTAAAAAATTCGGAACAGTATTGATGAACCTAAATACTGTTGTGAAGTCCATATCTAATTATTGTGCATACATCACATATCTATTTATCGAAACTTTTCACGTAGTAGTAGTATGGTTTTCACCAAGCAAAATGAAAAAAATATAACCATTGCTATAGAATGTCTAGTTTCTGTTTAATACTTACCAATCTGGGATTTCTTTATGCTATAGATAAAGTTTTACCTATTTTAAATAATGAAATTTAATCCTAAAAATAGCAGTTTCAGAAGTATCTATTAAAATTGCAATCTGTCTGCTCATCTGGCCCAGGTAACATTACAAGCCTGTCGATTGCTATACAAGAGTTAGTGCTGATTACAGGAAGATGACTAATCATTTATAAATAGGATGTCTGATAATAGATTAACTAAATAACACACATGCGGTGTCAATCCTGGAGTGGTACTGCAACGTTGTCAGAAGGCTAAAGTTCACACCAAGGAACAACTGGACCAACTGAAGGGACGTCTTTGTGGAGAAAGCATTTTCAAGACTGGCAAAGGTAAGTGAGACACAGCAAACTGACTGGGATTGCATAGCCCATTCTTTAAAAACATGATACTTCTGATTCAGGACTAAAAAGGAGTTGCCTGCCTCTCCAGGCAGTTGGCACAACTGAACGAGCGGGGAGAGCCGGTGTGAAACAGAGGGAACCCCAAAAACGAGTGTCTCTTTCATGGAGGGGTGAGGATCCTTCCAGGTGTTCACATTAGGGTCTGGGGATATTAGGGAAGAGGGACATTGGAGGACAAGAAAGGCCCGTGGTGCTTAAAACTGTGCAACAGAATTACAAGGAACAAGTAAAAATAACCGATCTGCAATATTGAGACGTCTTTGTTTCTGAATCGGCAGATGGAGCACGTTCGGCAATTGGCAGAACTCATCAATCTAGTGAAATGTTTGATGATCTTAAAATGCTAGGAGGGGCTCTGCTTTGTACAAAAGATCCACCACACTTTGCAGGTTTATAAATGGGACAGACTCTCTCAAGGTTCCCTCCCCCCGCCCCGCCCACCTGAGCTGCACAATGTGTCGGGCTTCACTCTGTCTGTTAAAAAGCCAAAACTTTAGCATGACAGACCATGGAAATGATTGATAATTATTTCATAACAGAAATTATAAGTCGTTTTCATTTTCATCAGAATGTTGCCTGATTATAAAAAAATATTCGGTAAACAGAAACAGAAGTCTTCTTTAGCATTATTCATGTTTGGTAGGAAAAAAGCATCCGGGAAGTCAGGAAAGATGATGTTTTGCAGATGCCACTTGTGTATTCAGAGATGGGGGATGTTGAGAAAAAGGAAAGAAGGGCCGTTTCTTCCACCACCCTGTTCCTGCTTCTCCAACAGCGAACAATTTTCAGACAGTGCTGTCAGCTTTGTGGCTGAGCACAGGGACTTCAGTGCCCAATCCTAAAGCGACCCACCTTCCCTGTTGATGTATTAACATATTTCTCCTAGATGTGCTTTATATTATCTTCATGCAATTGGAGGTTTTTCTTTCTTTTTCCTGCAATTATTGCTTCTTCCTCTTTTTCTTATCTGGGTGTGACTTCTCTCTCCCTCCCACGGTAAACCCCTCCTGCTGTTAGTAGTTCAGCACTTCCTCTGTCTGCTCTTTAGTGGAGCGCCCCTCCACGCCCTAGTCACCGTGGCGGAGGGAAAGCAAGCCTAAGACTGAACTGGGAGTGCTCCGGACCAGGTAAGAAGCCTTACCTGGAGGGAACGCCGAAGCCGGAGCCGGAGCCGGACTGCTTATGCTGTGCCTTTGTTTACCCACAGCCATGGCGGCCCCCACCAAGATGGTTATCAACCTGGCCCTCTTCGGCACGACTCAGAGTGGGAAAAGTTCTGCTGGGAACACTCTGCTGGGAAGCGCTGACTTTCTCAGCGGCTTTGCTCCATGTTCTGTGACCCAAGATTGCAGCCTGGGCTGCAGCTGTCACCTCCGGAGCTTCCTGCGCCGAAGGGGTCAGGAGGTCACCCTGCAGGTGCGGGTGTTGGACACTCCAGGTTGTCCACACAGCAGACTGAGCGAGAAGGACGTGGAACAGGAGGTTAGGGACGCTCTGGAGCGTCACTTTGGGCAAGAGGGTCTCCACCTGGCGCTGCTGGTCCAGAGAGCAGATGTGCCTTTCTGTGGGCAAGAGGCCACTTCCCCGGTCCGGATGATCCAGGTAACACAGACACGGAATTACACTAACACCATTATTCCCATCTGGAGGACAGCATCCTAAGAGTAAAGAATCATGCAGATCTGGTTTAGAAAGTAGTTTAAACCACAACGTGCTGGTCACGTAAGAACAGTCAGTAAAAAAATTACTTGATTTTTCTCGAGAGTCATTTTTACAGTTTCCTTTTACAGGAATTCAATCAGTCATTTTACAACTGGGTTCAATAGGAAAGTCGAGACACTAAACTTCAGAGGTTAATGAAGCCTCGAAGTCGAAAACCTGAATATGTTTGTAAAATGTGGTCGGTCCCTGGGCTGCCTGCATCCGAATCAGCTGGGCTGCTTGTTTACTACGCAGATTCACCCCAGGCCTCCCGAAACAGCATCTCCAGAGGGGAGCCCGCATATCTGCGCTTTCATACCTTTCTGCGTATTTCTTCGAAACAGTCAGGCTTCAGAATCACTGAACTCAAACACTGACGTGTATCCACCCAATGCCAAAGGGACGACCTCTTGCAGCTCACCCACAAACGGGTGCTCATCCCCTGATGCTGTCGTGGAACACTCTATTGAGAACCGTAGAGTGCTTATGGATTGACAAAGAGATGTAAACCTGCCTTCAGAAAGCTTACGGTCTAGGCCGGGCGCGGTGGCTCACCCCTGTCATCCTAGCACTCTGGGAGGCCGAGGCGGGCAGATTGCTCAAGGTCAGGAGTTTGAGATCAGCCTGAGCAAGAGCGAGACCCCCGTCTCCACTATAAATAGAAAGAAATTAATTGGCCAACTAAAAATATATAGAAAAAATTAGCCGGGCATGGTGGTGCAAGCCTGTAGTCCCAGCTACTCGGGAGGCTGAGGCAGGAGGATCGCTTGAGCCCAGGAGTTTGAGGTTGCTGTGAGCTAGGCTGACGCCATGGCGCTCTAGCCCGGGCAACAGAGTGAGACTCTGTCTCAAAAAAAAAAAAAAAAAAGAAAGCTTATGGTCTAGAAGAGACAAATAACCCAGGATAAGACAATGCACTAGTGCCAAAGTAGTATCATGTGTGACACAGTCTTTATAAGGCGTGCAACATGGTAAATATTCAAGGGAGAGCTATGCATTCTTTACAGGAAAAAAGGTAGGGATTTGAGATGCTTTGCTTGTCTCCTCCTCTGTAGCTTAAGTGGCTGCTCCGTTCCAGCCATGACCAGACCACAAGGACCTCAGGTTGAACATAAAGAACATATGCCACCTCTCCCTAGGGCTCTGTCCCTGTTTGTTCATTCATTATAGGTCACTAAGTGGTAGGCCTGTTCAGCCAGTCTGGAGAGGAGCAGGCTAAGGGGAGAGGGCCCGGGTGAGGCTGCGGCCAGGAGGTGGAGGAGCGGCGAGCGCAGGTGGGGGTGGGGGTGCACGAGCGAGCCCCACACGGGCTGTTACTGACAGCTCCTGAGAGTGCTCATTGAGCTGCCCCATTCTATTCGGTTTCTTGAGTCTCTGGTCTTGAGTCCACCCAAATTTAACTGCTGGACTTCACTGGTATCACTCAGGAGCCTTGCTGAGCTACTGAGCTCAGAGAAGCCGTGTCTATTAGAAGCTTCACAGGTAAACTATAGGAAGAACAGAGAACAGACATTTTCCATTCAAGAAGAATCTGTAATAAATGCTACTTCTTTTCTGGTGCAGTCTCAGACCACGCTGATGTAAGCCCTGGAACATTCAGAAAGATAGCGTACTTTGCTTTAATGAAGGGTATTTTTTTCCCTTTAACTGGTAAAGCCATAAGATTGTTCTAAATGACAGACACACGTTTTGTTTTTCAGTGATTGTGCATGTTTCTGAGAATGAAAAAAAAAAAAAAAAACCATGTGTAATCACAAGAAACTAGTGGAAAAAAATTAGGGTGACAAGAACATAAAAAATAATCCTCGTCGTCCAACTCCTGAAAAATCAAGGGCGTGCCATACAAGAGTAGAGGAGAAGAGACAATGATTGCAATTAAGAAACAATACAGAATCTAAGAAAACCCATAAAAAACCCATAGAAAACCTCTCCCAAACAATTAAAGCCTGCATTTCAAACAAGGTTTCTGGTAGAAATCAAGTAGTGGGAAACTTGTATCTGTGGCATCAGTATAATTTTTAGATAGTTTTTTAAAAAATTATTTAAAGCTGTTATTAAATAAACACTTAGCTTAAGCTAGAGATGGATGCGATCTGGTAAATTCAGTAAGCGCTGGAACAGCTATTTCTCAAAAGCGGCTCTGCCTCTCTCCAAATGTCCCAATACCGTCCTCCCTGATAGACCCAGGCTGAGCCGAGAAGGCTATTTTAAATGACACACATTTTGAGAACAGAGATTTCAAGTTTTAGGATTAGAACAATGTTGTGATCGTCCCCTTTTTTTTAAATACAAGTGAACTCAATTCATACGTGTTTCTGGTCTTCTCGAACAGTGTCCAGCATGTAGCTTCTCCTCTTGGAGCTGTCGTTCCTAAATCAGCGTCCAATTCAGGAGCCGAAGGCACAGAGGAGATGGGCTAGGGAAAAGCTCAGAGCCAGAATTTTTTTTTTTTTTTCTTCCCACCAGAATAAATAACTTCTGTCTCCCAAGAAAACTCAGCAGGCAAGATTGAGTCACCCTCAGGGTGGCCCGTAGCCCCTGGGAGGCACTGCAGGCCTACTCTGGGGTCTTCGGTTGGTGGTCACCCAAGCACAGGCTGGCTGTGTACAACCTTCTTCCGGAAGGTGCCTTGGATGCTGGTGGCCGCCATCTGTGCTCACAGATTGGGAGCAGCTGCAGACCGTCTGAATATTCAACAGGACGCGCAGCTGTTAGGGAGAAACAAGAAGCTGTTAGGGCCTCGGTGTCAGGCACACCCTGGGTTTCTTTTCCTTCCTGGATGATGCAAAGTGGAAAACGGAGCGTCTGCCTTCTCTCTTTTTCTTTCTCCCTTTTTTTTAGAGGCACTGGTGGCTTCCATGGAAGGAGTCTGTAAGGCAAGTCCCAGAGAAGTGGCCTCTTCTTTCCTGGGCCTGCCTGTGGTCTCTTTAAATATCTTTTTCTAATTTGTACTTCTTTGTGTCAGGCCTTTATTAATGTACAGCAAAACGGTGGGGAATCCACGAGTCATCTCCCCAAAGCTGAGAAATAGAAGGAAAAATTCATCTGACTGTTATCTAGAATGTCATTCGAATGTTTAAAAAAACCCACAAATGATGGATCAGACAAGATGTAATAAAGTCACCTCAAGGAAAGAGCTAGCATGCAGCCACGCTGCACTAGGAATTGAACCCGGGAAGTGACTAAAGTCCATACTCTTTCCAGTATTACGGTGCTGCGTGTCGTTACCATGTGTAAGCAGGCTTCACGTGTGTATTTTTGCTTCATAATCAACCACTCGACTTTTGATGTTGATGAGGAGCGTGTCTACAAAAGCCTCAGAAAGGGCCTGAAAATAGGAAACAAACATCCTGGGCTCAACTGTTAGATAGAATTTAATTTAAAAACCAACCTAACTGCTTTCTAGGTAAATGACTATTAACGTTACTAAGACTTTCTTGGTTTCAGCTCCTGACGGGTAACATGGGGGCGATTTCACCTGTGTTAAAGAGTTCCGAGCATTAGCATTGATGAATGCAACACGGTTGGCCTTGTGCCTCCTCGCCATAGGTTCACAGAAAATGAAACGGATTACTATTATTGTTGCCGTCGTTGTAGTTGTTACAATCAATGCCCAGGCCGGGCGTGCGCAGTGGCTCACGTCTATAATCCTAGCGCTCTGGGAGGCCGAGTAGGGAGGATCACTCAAGGTCAGGAGTTTGAGACCAGCCTGAGCAAGAGCGAGACCCCGTCTCTACTATAAATAGAAAGAAATTAATTGGCCAACTAAAAATATATAGAAAAAAATTAGCCGGGCATGGTGGCGCATGCCTGTAGTCCCAGCTACCCGGGAGGCTGAGGCAGGAGGATCGCTTGAGCCCAGGAACTGGAGGTTGCTGTGAGCGAGGCTGACGCCACGGCACTCTAGCCCGGGCAACACAGTGAGACTCTGTCTCAAAAAAAAACAAAAAACCAATGCCCAGATTGTGACAAGTGCTCATGAACCATGAGATGTGCGTGCACGTCACGGAGGTCGAAAGCACGGGTTCTGCGGTATTAGGGTTCCGACTTAGCTGCTTCCTTGCTCTGTGATCTTGGGCAGGTAACTTCCCCAGGTTCCACTGGTGAATTGAGGATGACAGCAGCACCCACTTCATGGAGTTACTCTGGGGATTCCTGCTGTGTGACCAGAAATGGCGTAACTCGATACCGGCACGCGGAGAGTGCACACTCAACGTTAGCTCTGGTCATTGTTATTGTATTATTAGTATTCGTCTCACCCTAAAGTTAGGACACATTATTTGTAGAGATAACCTTCTTTAGGTTTATCTTGATAGGCTTCAGAAGAAAATGTGAGTGAAATCAAATTTACACGACCCTGATTTATAACTATTAAGAAGTAACTTCTTTATTAATTTAGAAAAAAAAAAATCTGTGAAAAAAAACTCTCTGGATTAGTAACGTGAAACGGAGAAGGCTCAGTTTAGTGGAGAGGACATGGGCCTGACGCACAGGGAAGCTCTGTCACAAGCCCGGGCCTGCCAATCATCGGCTGCATGGCTTTGGCCAAGCCCTTTGACAGCACGAGGCCTCAACACCCTCCTCTGTAAAATGAGGCCGTTTGGACGGACGATCTCTAAGGCTGAATATTCTCTGACTTTGATCTAACAAGGTCTTATCATTCAGCTTTGGCTCTCTGAGAAGGAAAATGTGGAGTTTTAAAGTGGGATGAGAGTAAGGGAACAGCATAAAATATAAAAAATGGCCCTTACTGTCCTCTTGTTTCCATGATAATTTTTTCTCAGTTGATGTAATAGTTGGCTTTTTTTTTTAAGTTTCCCCCTAAAAAGTCCAGATGCTATGATTTCATCAACCACAAACAAATGGGGCAGGGCTGGTGAGGTCCTGGGAAAAGGAACATAATTCCTGGAAAACGAAGTTTATATCCCAACTAGTTGTCCCAAAAGGACTAGATGGACTCATACCCATTAGCACTCTGAAACCAAGCAAGTCATGATTGATTGTAAAATTTCCATCTCACTTAGTAATATATTTAAATTATTAACACCAGATAACTTACATTAACTTATCTTGCTCTTGGATTTTTATGTGAAGTATCAATCAACTGTGATTATTCTTTCTCTGTGTCCATAGAGAACATGTTTGGCCACTCACGTGATGACTATACACCAAGTGACACTAAGTTCAAATATCCAACTATCTTCTGGCCAAAAATCAATCTAAAGATTATAACTAAATCAACCACTCTCTTCTGTTTTTGGCAGTAATTCAAAAGTGCAATTTCCCCCACAGTTTAGGATATGAGCATCCTTTTATAAATAATTATAAACATGTAAAAACTTCCCAGTGGCTGAACACATGGATTTGTAAGTGGGGTGGAACTTACAAATCCATCGTCCTTACGTGCTTTAACTCATTTTCTCTGAATGAGAGTATGATTCAAAGTATAGGAAATGTCTGGTGGAAACAAAAAGGGGAATGTGTTAATGTTACAATACAGAAAACCAAGAACGAAAGGAATACTGTGAAAGTTGCACCGTTTACTTCAATAAGTACTAACCTAGCAAGAGAAGAATTCTATGTTATGATGTATAACACAAGAAAGGAGTGTTTGTGCCAAGTAGTTTACTTAGCATGCGCATTTAAAACAGTATGATGATACTATATTTTGAAAATATTTAGTAACAAATACGGTTCAGGCTTCAACCAATAAATATCGGGGGATAGGTTGGAGATGGCACTCGAAGGGTTAAGGGCAGAAGCTATTTACTAACTTGTAGGTGAACACTTCAGTATCTGACCATCAGTATGACCACACAACGGTGTGCTGGGTGAATATCAGGTCTCCCTCTAAATCTGATAAACTTCCAAAGATAAGAGTGGTCAAGGATCAATGGCTTTATGTGTGTAGAAATAAAATCCCAATGCTATGCAATTCCCAATCATGCTTGCTTATGTTAATTCCCTTGTTAATTACTGCGTGTTTTTCGGGAGTCACCTCAAGGCATCATCACATACAGGAAATTTTTCCTCATCCTCTCCTTGAACCCCACTTTCCACCCCCACCTCCGAATGGGCTAAACGTCCACCTCTATAGCACCAACACGATTTCTATCGCAACAACTTTTAACAACTTGGAAGTATTTTTCCCCTGTCTGTCCCCCTTCTTCGGCTCTAAGTTTAGTTAGTACACAAGACTCTCCACTAGACATAAACAGAAAATATTATCTGTCTTGTTCTGCACTTTGTTCCTATCATGTAGAACATGCCAAGAACAAAGTAGACCCTCAATAAATATTTGCAGAAGGAATAAATAATCTGGAGTGCTTTTTTAAAAAAAAAAAAAATTTTTTTTTTTTTGTAAAGACAGAGTCTCCCTTGTTTGCCCAGTCTGGTCTCAAACTCCTGGCCACAAATGATGCTCCTCTCTTAGCCTCTCAAAGTGCCAGGTTACAGACACGAGTGCATCTTCAAATTCAAATTCCCAGGCTCCAGCCCTAAAGGTTCTGATGCATTTTTAGCAAGTTTTCCAGGTGATTCTGATGCAAATGATCCAGGAAGCTTTTTATTCTCAGAGCCCAGATCTAATATATCTAGCACTTTATTAATTTTTTTAAATTAGTTTGCTCTGGCTGCCGTAACAAAGTACCACAAACTGGGTGGTTTAAACAACAGATATTTATTGTCTCGGTTCTGGAGGCTGGATGTCTGAAATGAAGGTGTTGGCAGGGTTGGTTCCTTCTGAGGGCTGTGAGGGAAGGATCTTTTCCAGGTCTCTTTCATTGGCTTGTAGACGGCCATCGTCATGATCCCATGGTGTTCTCCCTGTATCCGTGTCTTTGTCCAAGTTTTCCTGTTTTATTACTATAAGGATACCAATCATATTGGATTAGGGACTCACTCTAACGACCTTAACTAATTACATCTGCAACAACTCTATGTCCTAATAAGATCACATTCTGAGGAACTGGGGGTTAGGTCTTCAACACAGGAGTTTGGGGGAGGTCTACTAATTGTACTATGTCACCATTAGCTAAAATGGGATGTTGACATTGCATGAATACTTAGATTTAGACAAGGGTTATGTTCTTTAAAAGTTGGGTTAATTAAAATTTTGCAAATAAATTTGTGCTTTAAAGGCACATACAATATACTAATTGAAGTACTTCTTTGAAAAATTGTGAAGTTTAGAATCTTTGTTAAAATAATTATCCCCTAACGTACTGATCTTGAAACTTTAATTCAGATTTTCATGAAACAAGGTATTCTTATTAATAGGAGAAGCAGAAATATGCAATATTGTACGGTGTAGATAGGCAAATTTTGAACAGATATGAGGAGGAATTTTGGATCTATTCCTTGAGAGAGTCCCCCTGAATACAAAACAGAAAGTGCAGATTGCAGGCAAACCCACGAGAAGGAACTGCAGAGCAAATGGGAAGCTTTACAGGAAATTACAATACTGTGTCACGAAGGTTAATTAAACTTCAAAACTAAACCCTCAAAACGAATAATAAAACTCTAAACCTTCTATTTGAGACGGTGATAAATTTTAGAGTAATTCAACCGATATTTATTGAGAGTTTACAATGTGCTAGAAGCTTTGATTGATAAGGAAAGACATGGACCTTCCCTTCAAAGAGCCCACTGTCAAGCTGTAAAGATAGACGTATAAATAACTGACTCCGATAAAAGCCAGACTGTATCAGGAGTTGTAATTAGTAACCATGATCATGAGATGTTTCTAAGTTTAAATATTTTGTCCCACAGTTCTCATGGATACTTTCATACTGGATTTACATAATCTGATTCTTTCCTTCCTTCCCTCTCTCCTTCTTTCTTTCTTTCCTTCCTCCCTTTCTTCCTTCCTTCTTTCCTTCCTCCCTTCCTTCTTTCCTTCCTTCCTTCCTTTTCTCTTTCATTTTTCCTCATTTCCTTCTTTCTTTTCAATTATTCAGCATATAAATACCAATCCTGTATTTGTTAAATACATTGAAAATAACTTCCCAGACTGTCTTTCAAATTTTTCAAGATTTTTTTAAAACCAGAGTTTATACTAACTCATGCAATTCAGCCTCTCTACATGTCAATTTCCCCATGTCGTAATGGAGACAATAGTAGCATCTCCACAATCGTGTTACGCTTCAAAAGAGAGAAAGCCTGCGAAATGATTAGCATAATATCTGGTGCTAAATGGTAGTTCTTTCTTCTAATTATTAGAAGTCCTAGATATTTCTTGTTATACTTATTTCTAGGCATTTTATATTTTTCTTGTTATGATAAACTGGTAGCAGCTTTGGAAATATTTCAGTAATGGGAGTGTTTGGAATGGAGGGAATGTAATTTTACTGTCACATGATTTCATATAACTTTGAAAATATTAAGAGTTAAATGGTTATTTCTAGATGCCTTTCATATTGCGTGAACAGTTTGCCACATGCTGTTGCTTCTGCTTCATATCAACTCATTTTCACTAATCAAACAAGAATTTGTTACATAACCAACTTCCACATATTACTAAGTAAGGGAACATTTTATCAACCACATGAGAGGAAGTCATCTGATAAATTGTGTTTGATTCTAGACATGTAAAGTGAGCAAGATGAGAAACACAGTAACATCTTGTAGTTGTTCCAAATCACCAAATGTATTTTGATCTTAGCTTTTTTCCATTGCGTGCCATCTGATTAATCAATAGATTGTAACCAGATTATGTAATTTTAAATCCTTAGGAGATGCTTTTAGCAAGGATGATAACACAACATTCCTACAAATAAAATATAGGACAATTCCCTTGCCCAACCAAGGTCCTCTGACTTAAAGAAATTCAGTGGTTCTAAGAGAGTCAGGTTGTTTCCATTAAAGAGACAAGTATAAATCATTAGTGAATATTGTAAGTATATCATAGGGAGCATTGATAATATGTACTGTGGAGGTCATGTATACATCATCAATTATAGTAGTAAAATAAAGTGGAGAACTAAGACCTTTTTTGGAAATCCCACCTTCTCCCTCCATTTGTTTCCAATACTTGGTCCCATCGTCACTTCCTATTCTGGGTATCAGCTTTCAGGGACATAATGACACCTGGATCTGTCGGGTGTCTATATTGAGCCATCATAAGTCCTGTGCTCATTTTCGCAGAGTATAGTTCAAGGCAAATAGCCATTTAACTTCTTCTCTCTTTCAGGAACTTCTGGGGCAAGCTTGGAAGAATTACACTGCCATTCTTTTTACTCATGCAGAAAAAATAGAAGAGGCTGGATTCAATGAAGATAAATATTTACGTGAGGCCCCTGACTCACTGTTAACCCTGTTAAATTCTATTCAGCACAAATATGTTTTCCAGTATAAAAAAGAAAAATCATTTAATGAACAAAGAATGAAAATATTAGAAAGAATCATGGAATTTATAAAAGAGAATTGTTACCAAGTTCTTACCTTTAAATAAAATTTAGGTAAAAGAGCATTTGATATTGGAGTCAGAAACCTGGTTTCAAAAACTTCCTTTGTGAGCGTGGACGTGTTATGATAATAATTCCCATACGCCACCGGTGAGCGCGTGTGTTGGTATAACCACTTTGGAAAACTGGAAGATAAAAAGAATAGCAAGCACTCAAGATTTCTAATAGAAATCCCATAAGATAGCAGCTGCACTCCTAGGAGTATATATCCAACATACATGTGTACATTTGTGCACTGAGGCATGTATGTGCAAGAATGTTCATAGCGGTACTATTCCAAATAGCTAAACACTGGAAACTATCCAAATGTCCATTAATAGTAGAATGCTATGGTATGTTCACACAAGAGGATAGTATATAGTAACGAGAATGAGAGAACTCAACTACGTTTAACAGTACCAATGAATCGCACAAACATAATGCTGAAAAATAAGCCAGACATAAAAGACTACATGCTCCATGATTCCGTATGTGTGAAGTCCAGAACCAGTCAAGCTAATATAATCTCAACTACTCTGGTGACCGAAGTGCAGTAAGTCAAGAGAGTGGTTACCTTTGAGGACGCAGTGAGTCAAAAGGGTGCACTTGGAGAGGCTTCTGAGATTCTGTTTTTCAGTTTCTTGGTTTTGAGGCTGGTTTCACAGGGTGTGTTCACTTTGTGAGAAATGAAACAACAAACGCTTGTCATTTATGAACTACCTAGTGGGTACGTTATATTTAAATAAAAGCTTAACATGAATAATAGTATCCAGTTTTTAAGCACCAGAGGCAAGAAAATCTTCATCTTTCTCTGCTGCATCCCTTTTAATAAAAGGATTTGTTCTGTAAAATTTGGATTCAGTCAAAAGGCTGCACTTAAGGACCTAGAAGTCCACGTGTGGCCTTAAGGCCACAGGCTCCCCACCTGTTTCAGTCTTTTTAAAAGCTCTGTTTATCTAGCTATACTCTGCATTTTTTCCCCCTAGAATTTGCTTAGATTTTCTTTTGCATTAATTTTCAGACATATCACAATTCTGTAACATAAGGCTAATGTCTTTAAGTGGCAAATCTGTTTCCCAGATCCTCGTTCAAACTTTATTTTAAAAATAAGTCTCTTTTCACAAACATCTGAAGTCTTTGTTTTCAATGTATTGCTGTTGCACAGAAAATGTTACCCTTTTTATAGGAAAACTGAAGGTTATAGAAAAACGATTTCTTAAAAAAAAAAATCATTCTCTTTTTTT
>CAUYPO010000343.1:0-38524 GCA_963574435.1 Cheirogaleus major
GTATCTTTTCAATATGCTGAATTCTCCTCCTTTGGATATGCACCCAGCAATGGGATTGTGCTGGGTCATATGGTAGTTCTATCTTCGTTTTTTTGAGGATAGAACAGACATTTTGAAACTTAATTGTGACTGTTGCTGACCTTAATGCTTGTTGAAGCAGAAAATGCCTGTGTGAGTTTTCTGTGACAGTGAGATGCTGGTGGCGGCTAGCAGTAGTGGCAGGAGTTGCATCACCTGCTGTCCACACAGCGTGCCACAAGGGCCCTTTTACAACTTAGGAGATGCCACATTTTGTAATTAAACTGTGCCAAAATGAACACCTAAAATCCTTGAATCTGCTAGAAAACCTGCCTGTGCCTGAGGGAAAAGCACCTGAGCATCCCTGGTGCTTGGGACTAAGAATCCCTCCCCATTTTATTTCTGCTTGTGCTGGGAATAAAGCTTCTCTCCCTAATCTCTCCATCATAACCCTGCCATGACTGGAAAGCCAGTCTTCTCATAGCCCGGTATTCTTCCTGACTGGAATGCCTCATCCCTGCCTTGCCTTCCCACCAGCTATTAATGGATTACTTATTCATTTAGCAAACCATTCCTGTCCTCCTATCTATCAGTGCTTACTCCTGAAAACAACATGGAATCGTGGTTCAAATTCCATTTCTACCCCAATGTTGGGCTAGTTAATGACTCTCAGGCTAAAGCTTCTGTTTCCCCAACGGATAAATGGGAATAAAAATAGTTACCAGAGGAATACTATGAGAATTATGAAATTAAATAAAATCAGGCACTTGATATAATGCCTGGCACAGAATATGTTTTCAATAAATATTAGCTGTCAGTATTATTTTACTATGAGCCACATTCCACCCTTCAAGGTTAAGTTCATGTCCAGCTCCTCTGCGAAGCCTTTCGCATCACTGTAGGGCACTGGACCTCTCCTTCTCAAATCTGAAGCATACACATTACCACCCAGCCTTAACCACACGATAGCAGCAATGCTGATGCAACAAAGACGTAATTATCTACTGCCTCACATTTTAGAATTTTCTCCTCAACTAGAAGATAAGGTTCTTGAGGACAAAGACTAACTTTCACTATTTATTTATCTTTAATTTTAAAGCATATTCTCTGCACATTAATATGTTCCCAGATCTGTGGAGGGTACTACACAGAGTACACAGAGGATACAAAGATGACTGAACCAAGGCAACCACCTTGGGAGCACTGGTCTAGTAAGGACATAAGACAGGAACTCAAAGGTCTACAGGATAAAGTGATGTGAAGAAACGCAAAGCAGGTTAGGTGATCCAAAGACAAAGACGTCAACTCAGGGATGATAAAGGAATGCTTGAAGGAGGAGGAGGCTTTCCTCTTTCTATTTAAACTGAACACGGGAGTTCAAGCAGGGAAGGTCGGAAGATCTGACAGGAAGTAGGGGGTAGGGAAGAAGTCTAGGCAGCCAGGGATGGTGAGAGGCTGTGGGCGTGGGGAAGATGAAGCTGCCTCATCTGCCATAGCCATCCAGAGGGAAGCGGTGAGAGAGCTGGATGGAAAGAAAGACTAGTATTTGAGCCGGCCAAACATGAAACATACCTGCAGGTCTCATTTAAACCCTGGTCCAAAAGCGACCTCTAGAAAAAGATGTATAGATGTCTATCCATGTATGACATTTTTATTCAAAGTAGTACAGCAAAACTAGCATTTGACAAAATGACAAGGGATTATATTTGTTCCAGGGTTTTTGTATTTCCTCTCTGCATCTTTCACCAGGACACTGTGATACATCTCCAACCCCTTCCATTAAAAGCCACTTCCTCAAATCCGTCATTCACATTACAGTATAAATTAACTCCACAAAGTCCAAGACCTCTAAACCTGGCCTTTCATGTCATCGTGAAGGTATACTTGTCAAGATAGAAAGATAGACTATATTATGTATTGGTTCATTAGCTTTATATATTTTAAACATTTAGACATATGGTCTGTGGGCCTCCACTGATAATCTTACCAGGACCTTAGAAATGTTAGGGGTGGGCTTAGCACTGTGGAAAGGTTTGCAAGGAACCTGGGATTCTAGAATAAAGGCTGCCTGCCCTTTGCCTCAGTTTGATGTTCCCGGCTGGCTTCCCATCAGGCTTACCTCTGTGTTTCAGTAGCCAAAGGGCAGCGCAGATTTGGAGTAGTTGGTCTTTTTGGGTTGGAGCAGAAATTAGTGTTTGTTCTTAACTCTGATATAAGCAACCCAAAATTGAGTTGTAATTGTCAGAGTCAAACTCTGATCCCTTGAGCATCACAACAATGATGGTTTTCTAGCCAATGATGGCATTGCTGATGCATGTAATGGGGTGGAAAGTGAAGGAGAAGTTTCTGTGAGCCTTTTTTCTATACATTTGCTGTTCTCAGTATGTCTTGCCTTACTACATGCATACCTTTACTTTTACAGGAAAAGAATTATGTTGAAGCCATGAGTTTTATTGTACCCAATAAATGAAGTTTCTGGGACATCTTCTGGGTGGTGAGGTATAAGAATGCTGATTCTTGGAAAATACTCCAATGAATTTGACAGCTTAATGTCTGAAAGAGGGCCTCAAAATAAAGAAATGGCTGCCTCTCCCTGCTTGCTACAAGACAGCCAGTTTCCTGAGCTAAAATTTAAAAAAATGAAAGCACAGTTCTACAGGGCAGGAAATGAAGAATAGCTATATAACAGAAATGATGTGGGGAATTCTTTCTGTTGGCTGCATGCAATTTCCCAAAATAGAGGCTGGCCAGAACAAGTTTAACTATTTGGGAATAAATACGTGGCTTTCTTACTCACCCAGAGTGTTCAATGAAGACTTTCCAAGGCTGCAGAAAACAAATGCCAAAGAGGTCCTCTCAAGGTTATGGAATCTATTCATCTTGTTATGCTCTGGAGATGATGGAATTGATATAGAATTGCAAAAGAGCATTTGAAAAATTGCTTTTTTCAGATTATTGGAAAAGTGAAAAGCATGTCTTCACAGGTGTTAAGTGTTTTACTTGAACAATTTGATTGTCTCAATTATGTTGAATTCTTTAACATTCCAGATATCTGTAGGAACTTGAAACATGTCATCTACTCCCTTTTCTTTCTTTGAAACAATACTTTTCTTAATGTTTACATTATCAACATTAACCAAGATATCATACATGAAAAAGAGAAACTGTGGTAGTGATCAATCTCTTCCTTTACATTTTCAATCTTTAAGTGAACCAAGTTGATTACAAAAGTAATGTGCTGTCACTTTCAAAACAAGGCACATATTGAGTAATACAAAAAATTCAGTACTATAATTTCTAAAGTTTCATCCACATACACCTTTCTGGGTTCTCTCATGTTTATGAGAGTATATTTGTGAGACCAGAGATCCTGCCCCAGCAGTTTAGGAACAAGCTTATTGCCCAGGGGAGTATCTATTAATAATATGTGGCCTGACTTCACAGACACCTTGCTAGCTCACAGCCCTCACTCACCATTTACTGTTGAAATCAAGATGTTTATTCATTTATTACAAAGTGAGTGCTGGTGAAGGCTGGAAGCTTTAGACCCAATGAATGTTGCTAATGTAATGATCAAAGCTCCTTAACTTAGGAGAAAATAGGCTCAGTGATTCAAGGGAGGAGGAAGCCCTAAGAATTAAAGGTGAGAAATGTGTTGAACATTCACCCTCAAAATGGTTTTATAAGGACTTCAAGAAGAAAAATCACATGCAAAAATATATAAAGTCAAAATGGTAGTGTAAATTGCCCACTATTCTGGCTTTTGCCAAAGAAATACTATTCTTATTATTTTTAGAAGAGGCTTCAATTCAGTTATCTTTCAGAACCTCTAAAATATATTGCTAGCAAATAAAGACAATCATTAAAAGGGTTTCATGTATATCTTTTTAATTGCAAGAAACTGAATTTTAAGGATAATCTCATTCCTGATATGCCAGCATTTACCAGCTTATTTGGAAGCCTGGGAACAAATCGCCCTTTGATTTTTGGTGAAATGTTCACTCCCCAGCCTGTCAACAAACTCTTCATGACATAGTGCCCCTTTTACTCTCACATCCAGCCCAGCTTTGTCTCAGCATGGAACGTTTTGCAAGGGCCAGGGGTTGCTGAGAATCCTGGGAGCTGTGAGTGTCAGGCATGTTTAAGTATGATCCTGAGCATGGGAGCTTTCAGTTTAGTCTTTTGAGCAGAGATAATGGTTTACACCAGATTGATTATATGCAGACTGAGCAGTGTATCTTGTGCAACAACTCTGAGGCGTGCTGAAAGATAAAAATCCCATTTGCTGCATTTTATATTGGTGGTCTCTGACGTGGGCAACACAGGCCTGCAGAGTCCTTGTAAATCACAGATATAACGAGGGCCAGATAGCAGCTCACTTAACTGCTGAATGAAGTAAGTGTTTCTTCACTTTAGACTGAAGGATGGCATATTTGTTATCCAAAACCTTATGATATCAAGTTATAAGAAGTCTTTCATTTCTATCTCTGAATGTACACTAGATAGCTGGATAGTTATGTGAACATTCCTAGTGTTACATAGCAAGGTTTTAAGGGAAGTTTTATTTATTCGCTTTTATTTAATTTTTATAATGATCTCCCTGGAGGGCCTTCAGTAGTAAGGATGAGCTGCTTTCCAACTTTTTCTCTCCTTTTTTGCCACCAGCCTTCTGGGCAAAGAACAAAGCACCAACCCCTTGGTAGTTAATCAACATAATTCTTTAACTGAGGACTGGGTTCTTGGATGGAAAAGCAATGTAATTCCAGGAAGCAAGAACAAATCCAGACCCAATAATCCTGCCTGAGTGGAACATAAGCCTCACGAGTGAAAACACCTTTGCTTCTAACATCTCATTAATCCCAGTTTTATAGGCAGCAGTTTATTTTATGTCTAATAGAGCTATTTCCCAGTGTTTTATAATATGATGCATTTCAATATCTACAAGATGAATGGTAATTCCAGTTTTATAAGTGGAGAAACAGAAGCATGGAGGGATGACGAGGACCTTGGTGTTAGAGTCACCAGCAGAATTGTTCCCTGTCTGTGCCATAAACACACATACACACATGTGCACATGCTCACATATGCATGCTCCCATGCACATGCGCACGTGTGCATTCATTCATACACACACATACACACTCACAGACACACACATATACTCACACACACATACTCTCAAATATAATGCACACACATATACACTCATACAAACATACACACTTGCACAAATATACGCATGAAGCATGAAGACCTAAAAGAAAAAACCCTTCTACCTTACACTAGTTGGAAGAAAAATGATCTGAAAAATTTTGTAACATAATGCTGCTTAAATTTTTGCTTTTCAAACACATTCAGTAACTCCAACGGGCCAGAAGAAGTCATGTATTATTTAATATGTTTATTACTTGGCAGAAATACTTGGGGGTTTGTTTTAATGAAGCCCGAAACATATTTTGAATAATCATTGTAAGTACTACAAATTCAAAAATCAGCTCCTTAGCCAAGAACTTGGCATATACTAGGCATCCAATAAATGTCCTGAATATTTTTAAATGTCTATTGAAAAATATTATAAACTTCAGATTAAACACGATAGTCTGAACACATATGTTTATCTCTAGTCCCTCCTGAAAGCCCACTAAAATGAGAGTAGAGCTAAATAAATAAATAATGAAGTACAACCCACAGGGACAAAAAAACACCAGAGAAGAAGAAAGCAAATAAAGACATGCACAAAAATTGAAGATGGAACTTAAAAAGCAGAGTGAAAATTGATTTAACAGAGTGGAAAAACCTTTGTGCCTGTGGAGGAGGAAGCCACCAAGACATAAGCAATTCATGCCACTGAACTGCAGAAAGGCCCAGTAATTGGGGGTTAAGGTATCAATGAAAGCAAAGGACCGGGGCAGAGGTGAAAACAGCAGGACTGGTTAAAAGTCTGTAGGAGGAGCAGTTAGACCTTCCAAGTTCTCTCCTTTGTCCAGGAAGGTGGAAGTTTACTCTCTGGGGTAGCCTCTCACATGGAAGATAGACATCTAAACAAACAAAAGTAAGCAGGGAACTGGAGGTAACAGAGAAATGGAGAGAACTGAGACAATTATAGAACACTAATATTTGCAGATAAGATATTACAGCCATTACAGCCATGAAACAAGAGAATGCTATTGAAAAATAATAAGGACCATTTAGAGGAAAATAAACTTATTGAAATCTAAAACATTAAACTATAGGTTTCAATACAAGAGCTGCAAAGTAAAGTTGAGGAAATACCCCAAAAATTAAAATAAAAAGATAAAGACATGGAAAACAGAAAGCAAAAGATAAGAAAATGAAACATTTTCTTTACAAAGGAGGATATGTAACTAATAGGAGTTCCAGAGAGAACACACAGTAAAACTAGAGAAAAGTAAATAATCAAAAGAATAATACAAGAAATCTCCAAATTAAAGCATGTGATCTCTAGATTTAAAAGAGCCTACCAAGACCCCTTAACAATTAATGAAAAATCTCTACATTCAGGCGTATCTTCATGAAACATTAGAACAAGTAGGTATTGGGAGAACATAATGAAAAGTTTCCAGAGAGACCAAACAAAATTAAACTAAACAGAGAAAAAAAATTTAACACAAATGAAAATAGATTACATACAAAAAAGAGGACATGGAGTGGTATCAAACTTCATAAAAGAAATTCTATGTAACCAAAAGACAACAGAAATGTTTTCATATTGAGGTGAAAAAAATGATTTTCAACCCAGATTTATACACACAGCCAAACTATTAATCAAGTGAGCGTATAGAATAAAGACACAAGGCTTAAAAAAATGTTACCCCCCTTACTCTTTTTCTTGGGAGACTATAATGATGAGAATAACAAACACTTACTGTCTCCCAAGCATTTTGGATCCTCACAGAATTCCTGTGAGGCAGTACTATCATGAGGAAGTTGAGGAACAGGGGGGTTGTGAATCTTGCCCAAGGCACCCCTGTTAGCAACGGGGAAATGGAACAGGAACCCTGACCGCCAGGATCCCAGGTCAATTCTCTTCTCCTTCTGCTGCACTGCCTCTGGGACACACTGAGGCATGAAGGAGAGGTACTCAAAATACACCAGGAGGTTCAGCTGCCAGTAACACTCACATGGACGTAATAATGGAAAACTTAAAAACTGATTTGACAGAAGTTATATAACTATTTCGGCAAGTGTGGAGAAGTGGGAGAAGGGAGGAGGACTGGGAAAATGACTAGTGTCAAAGTCTCTCCTCTTTCACAGCACAAAGTGAAGAGAGAACATCTCAGAGTGAACAATCGAACTGATCCACCTCTGCCTGGCATATAGAAAGGAACCAATGATTGTGAATAAATAAATGAATGTTTCAGAGCTCTACCTCACATTTTCATTTACATGGAACTGTAATAGCAAGACTGGAAAAATAGCTTTTACCTATCTGTGATGTGCTACGTATGTCATGGAGAAAATTTAAATAAAAAATAGAAACTTTACAGAACAGCATGATGCTACAATTTCATTTTGAAAAATAGAATATGCATATGTATATGTATATATTTACAAATATATAGGATTATAGCTGTCAAATTAAATGTTTGCAGAGATAAACTCTTAAGGTGCTATCAGTAGGGAGTAGGGTTGGGAAGAAGGGAATCTTTTTTACTTAACATGCTGTTGTAATTTCTAAAATTTTGCAATGAACATTTATAATTAAAAATTAAAGATTACGATGTATTTAAATTGTCACCAATCATATTTTAATACTCATACCTTGAGTTTATCTTAACATTGCAGTCAACTATAAAACTCTGTCAATCTTTGGCTGAGAATAGATTGAGTAAGGGCAATCTGTTGCAGTCAGGGAAACCACTCACTTAGAGAACCTGAAAATTGTGAGTTGAGGCTGTACTGATGAGATTCTGGGCACAGAAACTGGGAAACTGGGGAGCTACTTTACTGGCAGCCACCAACCCAATAAAATCTTGACATGCCCATAGTTCCCCAGCTTCCAAGCTAATAGCAGTCAGGTAAGAGCATGCCAAGCAAGAGAGTCAATAAACTCTGAATAATCTCTTTGTGTGGCATCCTCTGCTGCCAGTGTCTGATGGGGAAGGCAACTGAAAGGTAGCAAACAGCCTTTTCTGTTCCCATTCAGAACCTTTCCTAAAAACTCCTAAACACACACTCCCATCGTATTGTCAAAAGTCCCCGGTGGGCTCCTTTAGGAAAGATGCATTTCGTAAAGAAGGGAAAGACTTGCCAAGGCTCTAAAGTTTTTCACTTCCTATATTTGTCTGTTAATGTATTTATTCCACTTTTGAGGTGGGGTTTCACTCAATCCTTCCCTATCCCCAAAAATTTAATGAAAGAGGAAAAGTAGAGCCAAAAAGATTTGCTCTTCCTACAAAGCTCATGTTGGAGTAGGGGGTTGTTTGGGGGTTTGTTTAGGTAGTGTGTTAGACCAAGCATGTGGTTGGTTATGTACACACGGAATGGGGAAGTGAAAGCATCACTAATCCTTTAATGGGAAAAGCTTCAAGTAAACAGAGTTTTTCATCCTCGTTATGCCAAGAGCTGGAATAATAAATACAGATAGGAGGTAGACTCGTACTTCAAATAATTTGTTGAAACTACGTTCACAAACTCAGCCTGTTTCTATTTGTGCAGTTGTTAACCATAAGGACAGTTGTAACCCTTGCTGGGCTTTGGACAAGTGCCTTGCCAATCATGCCTCACATCATCCCAGCCATGGTGACTAAAATTAGTTGACACTGCCCAAGTGTCCAAACTACGATCGACCGTCTCAACTTTCAGGGCAGACCCTTGAGTTTGATTGGCAGATCAAAATGGCAACTATCTTGTTGAAAGGGCAAAGGGCACACTGTGTCTGTGTCTTATGATATAAACAATACTGCAAAGGAAAGAACAGAGAAGCCAGAATAAAAATAAACTGGGAACATACAACCACCAAAAAAGTCACTGCTTAAGTTTAAGCATGTAAGATATTTAATAAAACTGTCTTTCTGAAGTTTGTGTACTCCTAATCCTTCATGTATTATTCTGAACAAAATAATTTAAAATGCTTCAAAATTATGTTTGTGTCTTAAGCATTTGTTGTCAGTTCATTTGGAAATAATCTGAGGCGTGTGATCTAGAAGGCTGGGTGTCCCAACACCCAAGTTTTGTAGAAGTGAAATATTGAGTAAATTATGTTTGGAATAAATGACAAACTACTACATACAGATTTGTGTATAGCCACGTGTTTTGAAATTAGGTGGAACAGAGCTTATGAATGTCTTTTATTCTTCAATATTTTTCAAAAAATCAATTTTTTTCTTTTCTCAGCAAAGCCCAGCTTCCTCATCTCCTGTTCTTTCCTTAACATACTGCCTTTAGAGTTTTATTCCTAACTTATCACTGAAAGTGCTTTTACCAAGATCATAGATGAACTACATTTTGCCAAAGCAAATATCAGCTTGTCTCCCCTTACCCTTTAGACAGTATCAAATGCAGTTTATCACTGCATCTGACTTTCTGTACTGTAGCCTTCCAAGGCACTGCAATTGCTGGGTTGTCCTCCTACCTCACTGACTCCCCTTTTCAGTCTTTTTTGCTGGCTTTTCCTCCTTTCTCGTAACTCTTAATCTGGGGATTCCCCAGGGATCTGCTTTCTACTTTCTCTCTGTAATTCTTATTCTGGCTGTTCTCACCCAGTTCATGCTTTTCAATAGTACGTCTGCACTGGCGACTCTCAAAGTCATATGTTCAGGTTGGCCAGTCTCTTTAGCTCTAGATTCACAGATCCAACAACTACTTGACACATCTAGTTGTGTAATGTCACTGCATACTTAGCACGGACTGAACAGAACCGTAATTCTCACTCGTCCCCTCCAATTCACTGTCTCCAGGTCTTCCTCATCTTGACAGTGGCATCGCTGTCTCTCTAGTTGTTCAGGCCAAAAAGCCAGGACTACTCTCTGATTCTCCTTTTCCTCTCACTTGCCATTTCCCATCCATCGACCAGTCCTGCTGGCTCTGCCTCTTGCATACAGCCCATTCTGACCACTTCCTACTCTCCTCACTGCTCCCACCTTTGCCCAAGTCATTCCCGCCCCTCACCACAGTGTCCTGGGACCCTGTCTTGCCATCTCCACCCTTGGCCCTACTGCTCACCCTTCACACAGAGGGTGAATGAACTCCTGGAGCATGAACCAGACCTTGATATTCTCCTGCCCAAGACCTGCCAAAGCCTTCTATCCGCAACCAGAACGAAATTCAAATTTCTTGGGATGGCTTAAAAGGCCCTTTGTGATCTGGCCCTTGCCTGCCTCTCCAACTTCATCTGCCCTATCCCCAGCCACACTGGTCTCCTTGCTGCCCCTCAAACACACCAGATTTATTCTTGTCTCAGAGGCTTACACTGGCTATTCTTCCTGCTCAGGACGGTTTTCTCCCAAATCCGGGCCACCACCACAGACCCCACAGGGCATTAGAAGGGTTAAGTCAGCTAATATATGAAAAGCGGTTAGAAAAGATGTTTGTGACCTGTCTCCCCCTCCTAGAAGGTGAGCTCCATGGGGCACAGACTCTGCCGGCCCCATTCATGGTTACATCACCATTGCCCAAGAGAGTGCTCGTCACATAGGATCTCAGTACATGATTGCTGGGGGGGATAAAGGACCTTGGAATTAGTGAAATCAGTCCACCTTATGTTATTCATGAAAAGGTGAGGTTTTGTTACTGTTCAACAAATGAAAGCCATTTTCAAAATGCACGATTTAAAATTAAGAATTGTCTTCTGTCTGGCCCCATTCCTGAACAGCTGCTCTACATGACTTTTTTTTTTTTTCAGTATCGTGAGATTTGCCTTGGAATCACCACCTTCTTCCATGGTACGGCACCAGCATTTGCCTTTTCTCTTATCTAACTGAGAAAATTTTCAAAAAACAAATATCATTCGACAACCAACTATTTCATTGTTTGGGACAATATTGCAGTTTCTATATTGTGACTTTAATTGCCCACAAAAGGTTATAGGAAAAGAATCTATAGGAAAAATAAAAAGGTGGAGGAGCATGGGTCTTGGGGCAGTGTCTCTTTCAGAGCCAGCAACCTCCCTGAGTTTCATCCAACTTTGTGGCTCACACCGGGATGAGATCTTGCATTCACATGCAGCATCTCTTAAGCTAATAATAAATTATGTTACAGAGACTCCAAAGACAAGACAGTGACAGGTGACAGAGCTCTCAGATGAGCACATGCTCCTAGAATCTGCCAAGTAGAATGAGTGTCTTAGTGCAGCTGTGTTTTCTATGCAAAAGAAACTTTGTTCAACATCTTATGGCATTTAAAAGAGTCGTGTTCCTTGGGCAATATTCTATATAGCATTTATTAAGCAGATCAATTTTAAAGATACTCTTTTGTTTTAAGCTACTGGGAGAAATCCTATTAGTAAAATTGTTAAGATAATAATTTCTACCTACTCACCAGATACACTGAGCTATGAGTGTGCTCATTTGTGACTTTTATGTTTCAGTCCAGTTTATAATGGAGAGGAGAGGCCATGCCTTCTCTCCCTTGTTGTTAGTTATGTTTCATATCAGCTGCTTCTTCCAAGTGGGTACCATGCTACTCAGTAGCTCTGGTTTTTCTCTCTTATATACTTTGCTCCTTTGAATGGATTCAGAAATGATACACTTCAAGGGGATTACACAGTCTCTGCCTAGATTCCAGGGCTCTTATTTCAAATCTATTAATAATTCACCTCAGAGGATTGATGTCTGGATTACCTAGGACAGGGCCACAAAAGATCCTGAGGTCCTTAGATAAACATTCTACATAATTTTGCATATTACTATTAAAAACACTTGAGCTTGGCATATAATTAGTTCATATGTAAGGGAAGCCACAGACATGCCCTTCCTTAAATAAAAGTTTTAATTTCTAGGAAAAGCATTCTATATTTGTCTCTCCTCATTGACCTCTTAGATCAAAGAAATTCTAAAGCAGAAAAATCTCAATAATGTTTTTCAGTGAGAGTATATTATCAAATAACTTCAGTTTAAGAACCTTCGTTTGCTAATTACCATATGTCAAGCTTTGTGCTAGTGCGTGTGAATAGACAGAAGTCACAATTCAACACAGGTGATAAACATGCACATTGTATTGTATCTATAATCATAATCAGCATGATAGGATTTCATTCTGTGATAGGTTATTCTTTCAACAATCATTTACTGAACCCATTATACTCTTAGGTGAGTTTCACAGGAAAAGGATACTTGAGTTGTGCAGGATGAGTAGAACTTGGGAGGATGCTCCCAGCAGGTCTCAGTGGTTGACAGGTATCAGGAGTGAGGGAGGAGGGCTGGGTTCTGTCGCCAGAGGTTGGAGGGTATGGGGTTGTGGGGGAGGAAGCGCAGTTCAGTTGCAGGAGGTGACAATTGGGGATGCAACTACCTGAGACAGGGAACGTGGGAGAAGGAACAGGTTTGGTGAGTAAGATCATTAGTTTGTTTTGGACATGCTGAGTTAGTCTATTATTAAATTCATCTATCTACTAATGTTATTAGAGGAAAAACCATCTTCTTTTATATAAGCTTTGAAAAACAGATTGTCCATTAAAACAACCTGTTAATTCTCTTCCATTCTGCCAAAAACAAGACTTTGATCCAAAACATTTAATGATCTGTATGCATAAAGATATGTCATTTAATCAAATTTACATTTGAAGTGTCACAATGAATTTTTATTCTTCCCGTCATTATTTATGTAAATAAATTGCCAAAAGTAAAGGTAAAGGAAATTAGCTTTTCTAGTTAATGTCATAGGATATGAAACATTTTTACTCTGATGAAATAAAGAATTGGAAGATATTTTTAAAACTTCTACAGAATTAATTTAATCTTACTAGAAAGGATTATAGAAAAAATATTAAGAGGGTGATATTTTTTCTCAAAAATGAGGAAAAATGCCAAGATAAATGAGTTTTGGCCTTGAAATTAGAAACAGATTGCTGATGGAGAGTTCATAGATTATTCCACATTACAAAATGTCCTCTCTCCACTTTCCTCCTCTTCACCCATTGTACTTAAAGGCCCAGCCTTAGCCATACCTGGTTTATTGGGCTCTCTTCTCACAGAATCTTCTAGTACATGCAGAATCTATGTACTAGATAGATCTAGTACATCCCTTTAATAAACACTTTCTTTACTTTTAGTTCCCGTAACTAAAGTTCAGCACTCACCCCTGCCCCTCGTGGTTTCGTTTGTCTTCCTTTTATTTTTCTTACAAGTCAGTAAGATCACTGAATAAAGAAAACAAAGGTATGTTTCTTCTGTGGTCCCCAGAATACTGTGCACACAGCAAGTGCTTCATAAATACTTTTGTCTGGTTGAGAGATACGATTAAGGGTAATACAGCACAGGTTGTGGACCCAGCCTGATTCTAGCTCCTTCACTTACTAGCTGTGTCGTATGGGCACATTATTGAACCCCTCTCAGTCTTAATCTCATCATTTGTAAAAATGCTGGTACTTGTGTCACAGAGTTGTTGTAATGATAAAAATAAATTAACATATGGAATGAGCTTAGTGCCAGGCAAATATTATGTTCTCAATAACATAAGCTGTTGTTATAATACATGTAGGCTCTGATACAAGTTATCTTCCCTTGGTTAAATTATTGCATCTTCCTATGTCTCAGTTGTTTCTTCTGGAAAATAGGGATACTAGTAGGACCTGCCATGCAGTGGGGTTTTTTTTTTTTTTTTTTTTGAGTAATTAAATAGAAAGAGGTATGGAAAGTGCTTTTTGAATAATGCCTAGAACATAGTAGATGCTCAAAAATGTTAGCTATTATTATTGTCACTATCATTATTTTATTAACACTAAAGCAACCAATTGGCTGGTTGAGGGGAGGGGAGTAAGTGTTTTGGAATAGAGAAAAACCAATCAAGATTTCTGACATCAGGTAGAAATGATCTCCAACAATGTTCTCATATATTTTTTAATAACTCCTTTGCCAAGGAAGAACCTTCACTTTCTACAATAAATGAAAAAGTAGTCCCATGTGCACAGTTCAATTCAGCAAAGTGGTAAAAGCTCAGTGATTTACTACACCCTCATCAGTGTTATTTGGACAAAGAAAAGGCTGAGAATTACCACTAAAATATATGGGGGAAAGGTTTACGAAGCAAATTAATAGTACAGACAATAGTTTTAAGAACTCTAATTACTTTTTAGAATAAATTGATTTTCAGCACTTTAGAAATGCCCAGTTATGCATAGGAAATTAATATGCTAATTTCAAACTACCAGCTTCTTAAGGTCTATTATTTAGAAATATATTTACAACCTAGTTTTAGAGGCCATGCATCTTGAAAGTAATAAAATGTAATTTATTTTAATTTAGCAAACATAAACAAATGTTAGAGATATTTTAAAGTAATTATATTAATTTTAATTCAACATAACTTTTTTTGGAAACAGAGTCTCACTCTGTCACCCTGGGTAGAGTGCCATGGCATCATCGTAGCTCACTGCAACCTCAATCTCCTGGGCTCAAGGGATCCTCCTGCCTCATCCTCCCAGAGTGCTAGGATTATAGACGTGAGCCACCGTGCCTGGCCCATAATACCATTTTAATACCAACTACATGTCAAGTTCTTTTCAAATATTATTTCATTTAACCTAACATTCTTGCCAGTAATAATTATTATCCCATGGCTAACAGAGGTTATGCAACTTGCCTTGGTCACCCAGATCGTTCAGTTGAGCTAGGATCTGAACCCAGGTCTGTCTACTCTAAAATCCACATACTCTTTCTGTATCTTGTTCCACTGTTTGATCCAAAAATGTGCTGCCCTCCAAATATGTATAAGAGTCAAATATACTAAATAATCTGGTCATCCATCTAATTTAGTATACACTCATGCCTCATTTAATGGCAGGGATACATTCTAAGAAATTCATGGTTCGTCAGCTTGATCATAATGTTAATATCAAAGAGTATATTTACATAAACCTAGATGGTATATATATTTTTATTTATATATTATTTTTATATGGAAAATCAAATGTCTTCGCACCATTACTGAATATCAATCATTTCCCCTACTTGATCTGCAATGTCAATATCAAGTGTCAAACTAATATAATAAGTTAAACAACTAATATACAGAGAAACATTATTTCTGAGAATAAAACTTTCACAGAATTGTACTAGGAAACATGTAAAGCTTGACTAAATTATGGAAAATAGAGCTCAAAGAGTTCATACAGACTATATTCTTTGACATGAATGCAACATAATTAGAAATACATAACCAAAGAATCACTAAAATAATCCCATATGTCCAAAACTTAGGAAAAATACTATGACATAATTTTTTTAGAGACAGGGTGTTGCTCTGTTGCCCAGGGTAGAGTGCAGCGTCATTATTATAGCTCACAGCAACCTGAAACCCCTGGGCTCAAACGATCCCCCTGCTTCAGCCTCCTGAGTAGCTGGGACTACAGGCGCATGAAATCACGCCCCGCTAATTTTTCTATTTTTTTTTGTAGAGACAGGATCTTGCTATGTTGCTCAGGCTGGTCTCAAACTCCCAGCCTCAAGTGATCCTCCTGACTCAGCCTCCCAAAATGCTAGGATTACAGGTTTGAGCTACTGCACCCAGCTTTAAAAATATCATATAATTTAATATCTAATTTGTAATTAATGTTACAGAGTTGACAAAGCAGTTTTATATAAATTATCTCATTTTAATTCTTAAAACCTCACTGGTGAGGTAAATATAATTTGCATTTTTCTATTACTTATTTTTCAGTAGATTGTAAGTTCTGTGAGAGTCTGAGCATTGTCTTCTTGTGTGTCACTGTATCCCCAAAACCTAATGTACTACCTGATACTTTGTAGGCACTTAAACAAACATTTAAAAATTAAGCCTCAGAGATATTATTACTAGCTCAAGTTGGAACCCAAAGGAATAGCTTTTTTTACTTGGCTTATTACAGTACAGAATAATATTATGACTAATGCCTGATTCAAGGAACTAGAAAGTAACACCATCTCATTTGTTCAGTCCAAAACTGATTTGGATAATCTACAAGCAAACAGCAAGTAGACAATGCTAAAGGACCTATTAAAGCTCTTTCATGAAATCGCTTTGGGAATTACACATTGAAAAAATAATGTTTATTCGGAGATTTTTTTCCTTTTAAAATATATTTAGAAGACATAGTTCCCAAGCTTAACAAACCAAGTCTATCACTTTTAATAATGTTTTGAAAGTTTGGAGTATTGTTGAAAATAAAAACTCCGTGTTTCCCTTAGGACAGAATGAATAGAGATGAGTAGCAAAGTGTGAAAGCAGAGGCTGAGCAGAGAAATCAGTGTCCATGGGAAATGTCCTTAAATAAGTAATTGGGAAGCCGCAGATCTCACAACACAGCAGGGGGAAATTGGGAGAGCAGTTTTAACGTTAAAACTGAAAGCAGCTTGTGAGTAATCTAAGAATAATCCATTTCTAGATAAGCTAAAGGTAGGACTTGTTTTGTAAAGTATCTTGAGAGGAGAAGGAGGGAACCAGAATAAAAATGGTTAATTATACAAGATGAGTAAGAATTAACATATTGTGCCCAAATATTACATTTTTTGAAAAAATCTTGCTATGAACTTTTTCTGTGTTTATTTCATCTCTTACTAACATATCTGATTTGTAAAAACATATTAATGACTGGAGGTGGGTAACTCACAACTAAGGGATGTGGTGAGTGTTGTGGGGGGTAAGGTCACATCTCAAATCATGGTTGGGATGTGGCAAAGTCATAACATGTAACCAAAATGTTTGCACCCCCATAATTTCATGAAATAAAAAAAAATGTAAAACATATTAATGAGTAGTTGAATATTTTCTAAAATATAATAACTGGGCTTGCCCATGTTTTTATGTTAGTTATTCTCACCTAGGGTTAGGCAAACTACAGTGGCTCTTTTGTCCACCTGGTGGAAGCTACTGGAATTGCAGGAATAGTTTTAAAAGGTGCAAACCTCTCTAATACATAACTAAAATAGACGAGATTTCCATTCATGTGTTCAACAAACACTCGTTAGGCACTAAAAGTCCTGGTGTTAGAGACTAGAACATAAAGATTAATTTCAGTGCTAACACAGTTTTAAAATATTTAGGAGTATATTATAGACTGGTGTAACAAAAAACTCAAATGAAGTTTGAGTGAAGAACCTAGCATATAACAGTCAATTATTGAATTCAAAGTGCTACAATCTAATTAATGTTTGCTCTGGGTGCACATTTATCAGCATCTAAATTAAACCCATATGTATTATAATAGGATTCCAGGTCCTGAGAAAAAAATTGAGCTCAATATACATCTCACAAAGATCATTTGTCTATTCCTGATTGTGTTAAAGCTCTGACAATTTGTTGAGCCAATCTGAGTGCCTGTTGCAACTGATAGTTGTCAAAAAAAAAGGGAAAGAAAAAAAGTGTGTGTTCTGATGAGCAATTTAATACAGGATAAGCATTATTCATTTTTCTTGGATACTGCTCAATTTCACCACTTCTCAGGGGAAGAAAAACCAAAATTTCATTTTATTTTGCAACAACATGATGTCAAACACTCTAACCTTTGAACTGAAACGCCACCTTTAAAACTTGTTGAAAACTATGACTTTGCTGACCTGTTCAAAACAGTTGCAAATGCGTAGTCTATAATTTAGGGCCTGAGCAAATTAAAAATATTTCCTGGCCTGCCCAGGGCCACGGAAGTTGCTGCAATAGGCTCTGAAACCAGGTTACAGGGAAGCTAGCGGATGCATGAAAAGCTTTTTTAAATACACTTTGTCTTTTGTTTGTTTCTACATCTCTCAGGGATACGGAGTAAGCCAAAAGCCCATGCAGAGAACTTCATCTCTTGATTAGAATGTAAACACTTGATTCAAAGATGATTTTCTCTCTTTGGACCCAACTCTGGTCTTGAAATAAGAGTTACTGATGTAAATCTCTATGTATAACTCACCTTCTGACTTAGGAAATGAAATCCACTTTCCAAGATGTCTATAAACAGCTCCAGGAAAACCCATTCATTAAGGACAGAGATAGAAATATAAATAAGATTTAGATTTATATCAATTCCTTCAGGATTTTTATTTTTATTCAAGCATGTATTGAGCATATATACCAGATACTTTCTCAGTTCTTGGGATACAATAAAGATGAAAATTGTACTCAAGGAGCTTGTAGTGCAGTTGCCTAAAGCCTAAACGTTCTTCTTGCTGAGCTTATGAACACTGTCCCCAGTTCCTCCAGAACTTCCCTGTGAAGCACAGTTTCTAAGTAATATCTTGCTTGGCTTCCAAAGGGTATGTAAAAAGAAAGCCCTTCAATAAGTGAGAGAAGTTTGCTCTGGGGAAGGATTTTATTCATTCCATCCTATTCCTGCCCCTCTCTCTAAAACAAGAAAGAGAGGAGAGGTGTTAGAAGGGAAGTATGTGGACACCAAATAGGAAACATAGAGAAAACTTTCAACAGGCTTACAGAGGAAGATTGGCTTTGCTTAACTGTTCTTTCTAAGTATTGCTCCCACTTTCAGAGCCAAATCGCTCTTTCAGTAGAACACTCGTAAATTTACAACCTTGGATGCATTCAGGTTCCTCCTCTGCTCTATCTTTTAATTCCATTAAATAAATATATTTCGGCGGGCTAACAAAAACTCTAATAGCAATTTTTAGGCTTCCATTTATTTGCACATTTGGCTCTCAACTTCCTCTGGAAATGCCTTCTACATAATATACTTCCTATCTGTTACTTAAATGTTCTTGTTTCTTCAAACAAGACATAAAAGTAAAGTTTTGTCAGCAGAGCAATGGAGCTTTTTACAAAAGGACCAAATAACACAGGATCTTGAAACTGGAAACTCCCAAATCTTTCCCTGCACTGGCTGTGAAGTTAACCATTCTCTGGGCCCAGCTGCCTGGGGAGTGAACGAGGACTGGAGGAATCAGAGTTGGCAAGAAAAACGTCTCTCCTTCTGAAGCTTGTGGCTGTGTGTTCAGCAAAGACAGGACATTTGAAGTAAGAGCATAATTGACCTGTCAGAAACATTTTTATTTCACTTAAATACCAGGCAAACTGACAACCACTTTTCCCACAACTGAGAAGAATCTCCTAACATGAGAGGCACTTGAAGACGTGTTAAAATTTTTGCAGCTATTAACACATTCCTAAGAAAAATACTGCTGGAGACACAAGAAAGCCAAGGATAACAATCTTCTCTTTCCAATGAAAACGTTCAGTCTGTTTGATTAAAGGAAGATAAATGAAGGGACAAGGGCATACTCACCTCCCGTTCTGTGTGACAGTTTGGTTTGCCTGGAGACCAAATTGTCTAGCTTAGGAAAAATGTAGTCTGTCTTCAAGTCCCTGCATTCCTGGAGCAGGGAGTCTGATATGGAGCCACTCAGCATTCAGCAGAAGATCTCAGCTGGCTCTGAAGGGCCTCATTCTCTGGCAACCTTGGCCAAGGATAGGCAGAAGGGAGAAAGCAGGGCACGGACATACTATATGTTTCCTTCTTCCCCTTATCCTATTCTGAGGGAGCCGAATAGAGTTGCAGATTGCCCTGAGAGAAGAACAAAACCCTCTGGACCAGGGGACCTGGGCTGTGGCCCCTGCTCTGCAATAACTGTGACTTTGGAAAAGTCATTTGGTGTCTCTGAGCTTCAGTTTTCTCTTCTATTAATAGTAAATAAGAGGGTTGCCTAAAGCAGTATTTTCAAACTGTGAGTTGTGCCATTAGTGGGACATAAAGTCAATTTAGTGGGTTCCAACAGACAGTTTTTAGAAAACAAAGAATAGGAAAGGATACAATAGGATAGGGAATAGGATAGGATAGGATAGGATAAAGGATGGGATAAGATAGGGGATAGGATAGGATAGGACAGAAAATATAGCACTGCATCACATATTGTTTCATGAGACTTTTGTTTCAGTTATTTGGTTGTGTGTGTGCATGTGTATGTTTTGAAATATAGTTCTATGTATTGTGTTTTTTAAAAGCTTGATAAACTCTGTATTAAATGACATTTCAGGCCTTCTCTAGCTCTAGCTGTCCGGAATTTGGTGAAATATACAACCACCATTCTGAGAAGACTACACTCTACGTCCATTCCAGGCCTTAGTACACTCCACTACTGAATATGAACCTGTTTGTAGGTGATTCTAAGCCACTGAAATCTCGCGTATGTTTATGTTCATGTATTGATGTGCATGTGTATTTGTATTTTTATTTCACCTAATACTGAACTTACCTACATAGCCAGTGTTGGAATACAATGTGGCTGACTATGGTAAAACAAAGCAATGGAGACCAATGGCTGCATCCTTGAAGGAATCCGTTTCCAGAGAAGCTTCCTGGATGCCTGGGGCTGTGTTTGCCTGATGCGCAGAAGGAGGAAGGGGGGAGGCCATACAAGTATTGCTACCTTCTGGGGACCACCAGGAATGCTTCTTGGGGAATATATTACCACATTGTGAAAGCAGTTATTTGTAGGTGCAAGTTACATAGTCGTGTGACTTGAAAACACTTGAAACAAGAGTATAATCCCTATAAAATCATTAAAAATGCCTCGTTTATCTGCTGTTTCATTCCTTGTACCTAGCACTGAACCCAGGACACTGTAGACACAGTAGGTATCTGTTGGAGTCTTACGTGACTTTGCTAGGCTGGGGGAATCTTCTATTTTAGTAGGTTGGCTATTTGCCCCTCCTAATGAATTGAGGACAGGAAAGACTCTGATATCCACCCCAGAATCTAGCCAAAATCTAGCCACATAGCACCAATGTAACATAAGGAGGCTTGAAATAAATACGGATATTTAGTGAGTACTGATAGTCTCTGTTGACTACTCTCTCTTTCCTGAAACACTTTATTAAGTTGGTTTTCAGAATATAACACTCTCTTGGTTTTCCTTTTGTCTTGTTAGTCCATCGCTCAAAGTATCCTTTCTGATTCCTTTTGCTCTGTTCAGCTCTGTTCCTTTGCTTAACGTGAAGATCAGTGACTTCATGTTGGTAGCTTGAAATTGGCCAACATGAGAGTATTTACACTACAGAAATTGGCAAAAAAGGACAAACCAGGACTTTGTTGTCAGAGAGCCAATAGTTATACATTTACCAGCTCACCACTGACTCTATTTCTATTCTTTTTAGTGGCTACACTTGAAATTTTATTATGCATATTTAACTTAACAAATTCTAAAATTAAATAATATCCCCATATGAATAATACAGAACTTTAGAATAACTGGTCTTCCTCCACTAAACTTATAAAGTACAGTTGTCCACTATTTTAGTTCTTTTTTGTAACATCATAAATTACATGGTGTTATTTTACTTTGTACAATGTTTAAATTGACCTAAATGTTTATTATTTTAAAATGTATCCTTTGTGAGTTTCTTTAGAAAAAAGTCCTTGGTAGTAAATTGTCTTGTACTTTTGTTTATCTATAAGCGACTTTATTTTATGCTCATTCTTGAAAGATGGTTTTTGGTTGTCTTGTTGGTTTTTTGTTTGTTTGTTTTGTTTTGAGTGGGGATGGGAGAGAGGAGGGTGGAATTGTCGGTTGGCAGTTGTTATCTATGAGCATTTTCAAAACATCATTTCCCAGTTTTCTGGCTTCTACTGTTGCTATTGAGAACACTGCTGTCATTGTAGCTATTGTTCCTGTCTAAGTGATCTACCTTTTCTCTCTGGCTGCTTTCTGTATTTTCTCCTTGTCTTAGTGTGCTGAAATTTTACTATGATGTCTTTAAGACGGGTTTCTTTTTCTTTTTTCTGCTTGACCTATGTTGTGTCCTTGGAAATGTGCAGTCATAATTTTTATTAGTTTTGAAATTTACAACCAATACTTTGTTATGTATTGCCTCTCCTCCATTCCCTCCAGGCTCTGTTTTGAACTCCTATTGAACATATATAAGACCTTCTATTTCCATCTTCTGTATCTCTCATTCTTATCATCTCTGCTACCTTCTAGATAGATTTTTTTCAGATAATGCTTCCAATTGACTACCTTTTTCCATAATTGTGCCTAATGTTATTTTTACCTAAACGTTCAGTTTTTAAAAATTATAACATTTATAATTTTTCAGTGCTAGAAGTTAGATGATTTTTTTAAAAGTTTGTCATTTTTTGATTGTTTTTGTTACATGCTCATCTTTATAATTATAATACATCCTTTATTTTGTTAAATGTTTCAAACTTCAGTCCATATAGGTTCATATTTGTTGTTTATTCTTTTATTAACTCTCCTTCATACCGTGTTTCCCCGAAAATAAGACCTACCCATAAAATAAGCCCTAGCAGGATTTCTAAGCATTTGTGCAATATAAGCCCTACCCCCAAAATAAGACCTAGTGATGGGCGTGGCTACGCAGCGTATCTGCACAACACATGCATTTCGTCGGGGAGCAGTAAAGAAGATGAGCAGCCCTTCTCATCTGCCCCATGAGAGCTCTATTGCTTGACATGAGAGATTGGGGCCAATGGTTCCAAAGGAAATAGATCGCAAGAAATCCAGGATGGAATTCGGGGTTTGGAGAGTTATGATGATGTTCCAGAAGAAGACGACTTAACTATATTTGAATAAATGTAGATTGTTGTACTGTACTTAAAAAAAATAACACATCCCCTGAAAATAAGCCCTAGGGTGTCTTCTTGAGGAAAAAAAAACATAAGATCCTGTCTTATTTTTGGGGAAACACGTTACTCAGATATAAATGTAAGTAGGCATTAAAATTTTCTTTATTTTGCTGTTAATCCTAAGTCATTTCACTTGATTTCAAATAGGCATTTTACTTTTGATATTTCTCTATTGAATTTCTCTTGCTCTATATTCTTACTTATTATGCACATGCTTCTTTCTCCAAACTGTTTCTTGATTCCTAAGTGTGAATCCAGCCAAGATACCCAAGCTGGAGCATATTAGACAACTGTTTCAAGATTTATTTTCTATTGCAATCATCTTGGCAAACAAAATCCAGATATAGTTAAGTTCAGGCTCTCTTCCAAACCCTACTAACCAGCTCCTTTGAAAATGTTTTCAATATTTTGGATCTTAATATCCACTAGAGCTGGCAAATGTAGGAAAGGAAGATTCTTTAAAATTTTTTTTTCTCTTTTGTAACATCCAATCTCTACTTATTTATTAATATCTCCCCTCTATACCCATTGCATGATTTATTTGGTGAATTCATTATTATTATTACTATTATTTTATCACATTAAAGAAAATATTTTTGAAAATCCACAATCCCGCTATCCTAAGAGAACTACTGCATTTCTACTTTTGGCATATTAGCTTCCAGGCCTCCCCCATATGCATACGCAGTATATAAATCATAATAGTGTGTTTTTATTTTCTGTTTTAATTATATTCTAAGCAGGTTTCCACTTTTCTATGTAGTATTCCTAATTATCAATGCATAATTGTACAATACTCCATTTTAGTGATATTCCATCATTTATCCTGCCATTCCTTACTGCTGGCCAGATATTAAGTTTTATGGATGGTTTTATATGTTCTTTTTCTACTGCTGTAAACTCTGGTACATTATTTGTTATGTGCCTACAGAGAGAAAAATTTAGTATTGAACAGCTATCTCCTTATCAGTGGGAGAGAGGGGGCAGAAATGTGTAAACAAATCAAACTCTCCATATTGCTGTTTGGGTCTTCTCATCACTCATGTGAAGCAAAGACACAGGGTGGGAGACAAAAATAATGCTTCTTTGAAAACGTCCTCCCACCAAGAGCAGAAAAGTATTTTTAAGAGTGAGAGAAAACATCCCCAGCTAAGATACCAGTAGTGTGTTTCTCAAAATCAGATTATAGTGATGTCAGTCTTCAAGAGCATAATGTTCAACAAGCTAAATGATAAAGACTTAAACAATAATTACTTTGAAATATGTCCAAAGCATTTTCTTAAAGTACCTCACCATATATTTTATAATATGCTATATTTCATATATATGTATTTGTCAGCTATCAGTGACTTACAAATGAATCAGAATTTCAGGAATTCAATAGACTCTTCTAATGAGTTTTCTGAGTTTCAGTTCCTTACTGGTAAAAACTAAGCTGAGCATGGAAATGTGGACAAATGCTTGGCTCAACCAAGTATCTCAATAAACGATTGACTTCCATTCAGCCTCTTGCCCAGTTAACATAAAATCATGTAAACACCATTGAGTCTGAGATTGTATATTAATATTTGATTTCTCACAGCCTACCAGAGTCCTCATTCTATGGGCACCCAAAAGAAAGAAATTGATACATGATGCTGCCCAGATACTCACACTGACAGGCAGGCACTGATGGTAGATCGCCCTAGTCTTTGGCAAGCTCTTCCTGGGACTGACCCTTGTTAAGGATTCTTTCTTTTTTCCCTTTATTCCTCCTCCTGACCCCAGATTAGAGACTGCAGACTTAGTATCCCGGTGACCGTGCCAGGCTTTGCATACTTTATCCCTAATAAGTTACAGAGTTACAGAATGAACTGGTTACAAAACAGAACATAAAGCTATCAAAAGTGCCTTGTGCTACTCTTTGACAAATCTATCCCAAGAAAGTTAAATATAAAACATATTTTTGCAATTAATCACTTTCTTATTTTCATGGTAATAAACTATTGTATATAAGACAACTCTTCAGTCTGAGGCAAGACCACGTTTGTTTGAAAAAACTAGGCTTTTGAAAATCACCTGCCTGTGATTCAACATGAAAAGTATGGACCAATTACTTTCTATGTAAGTGATTAGACCATCAGACCAACACAGAAATGCCCCCTTTGCCCCATGCTCTTCCAAACCGCCTCCCATCCTCTGCAGCAACTTCTTTTTATTTTATTTGTAATTATTAGAGATACACAGTAATTGTATTTATAGGGTACATGTGATTGTTTTGATAGACATACAATGTGAATTAATCAAATCAGGGTAATTGGGGTATCCATCACCTCAGGCATTTAACATTTCTCTGTGTTAGGAACATTCCAATCCCACTCTTTTAGTTATTTTGAAGTATACTCTAGCTTATTGTTGATTATAGTCCCTTAGTTGTGCTATTAAATATTGTTCCTTCTATCTAACATTATTTTTGTACCCATTAATGATCCCCACCTGATTCCTCTCCCCTGCAGCAGCTTCTTGAATCTTCCTGATTGTGCTCGCAGCTGACCACCCTGAGCCCCTACGCCTGCCTGTCTTCATCCCTCTGCCACTTAATTCCCTAACATCCTTCAAGGGGCAGCTGCCATATCTTCTACAAGTTTCAGGATTTTCCCATTCAAAACCAATCCTTCCATTATTCTCTGGTCTGACAATACCCTGCACCACCGTCATTGCTCATGTTAGTTGACTGTGTCTGTCTCTCCTGTCTCTCCAACTACAGTGTGAGCTCTTTGAGGGCAGGGACACATTTTATCCATCTTTCCACCCCTCCCCCCACTCCACTCCTCCCCCACCACACATCCTGCCTTGCTCAGTGAAAACTCTAAATTGTACCATTTAGTCATCCTCAAAGCCTATTTTCCCTTTCAAATTAAATATAGTCAGCAACAATGTGGGTTAAAAAATAGGCTTCTGTGGGATGGGACCCTAACTTTTATTTAATATATATTTTCTTTGGGGAAACTGCATCTTATATAACAAGGAGAAGAACGAGATATACCTTTCCAGAACATTCTCCCCTCCCTCCATAACTGACCTGACTCCCACTTCCTGCCCACTGTGTAAGTCAGTGACCTCACCAAACACATGACAAGAACTGGTGGTTCTAGGAGTATCTGACAACGATTGAATTCCTGACCAGAAAGAAGGTGAATCAGTGTACTCAGCTTAATCCTGCAAGTAGGTCAATAAGATATAATTCCCAGCTTTGACTATTGTTCCTCTATTAAAATTTCCCTCGAGTAATTCCTAGTAGGACCTTTAAGACCATTTTGGGTAATCTCTCAGGTCAGTATTAAGGGGCTGAGTTGCAGACCCTCACCCCCTCACTCCCAGTAAAGTTCCCCTTCTCCCTAAAGGCTATAAGATGCTCAGAGACTGTGGGTTTGTAATTCAGAGAAGCCCTGGCAAGATGAAGGCATTGTTCAGCAATTCCTGTGAGCAGTATTTGAGGCCAGTCTTAATAAATTCTGACCCATATACTTTGTCCTGTGAATTTCCCAACTATCTGAGTAGGTAAAAGTATGATTTAATTTGATTACCAATTTTTCTTGACCGTGGTGAATATCAGGGTCTCCTTTAACAATAGCAAGAAAGACTTCATTTGAGTATGTGTAGGGAAGAGAGTAAAGGGAGACAGTGTGCAGAATCATCAGCACAGAGAGAAGAGTCAACAATCCCTGATGAAGCCAGTCATTGTTGTGGCATGCACCCCCTCCATCCCCCTAACATCACCACTTCTCATCTAACTTAGAAGCAAATGATAGAAAATGGACTAAGGATAAACCAAATAGACAATGTAAAGAATAAAAGGAAAATGCTAGAGAATTTTGGCATAGTTTTTAAATGGCTAAGAAAATATGTATACTTAATTTAAGAGTATATTCTAATGAGAAAAAATTTAGCTAGAAATATCCTGCTGGACAGAGTTATAAGGAACCTAAAATAGCATCCACTAAATAAGATCAAATGGGTTAAAAATTATTCAATAATAGACAAAAAAGCACAATAAAAACTAGGAAGTTAAAGGAATGTAAAATGAATAATATTAGCTAAAATATTAGAAAGATAAATATAGTAAAGTTAAATAATTTTAAATGCAAAAATTCAGCCAGAATTTCCCAGTGAAGGAAAAATGGGATATTAAACACAAGCAGCAACACAGAGGCCAGGACTAAGAGCCCAACAATGTGTTTTAGGCTGAAATAAGAGCAGACAGGAACACAGGCTGTGCTCAATTCTCCTCTCAGCAAGATTCCCCTAAAGTAGGCTCTCATCCTTGAGCTTGCAAGAATACAAAGCCCAAATGATTTTTTTGGATATGACCCCAAAAGCACAGCAACAAAAGCAAAAATAGACAATGGGATTATATCAAACTAAAAGGCTTCTGCACAGCAAAGGAAACAATCAACAGAGTGAAGAGTCAACCCATACTGTGGGAAAAAAATATTTGCAAACCACACATCTGATAAGGGGTTAATACCCAAAATATATAAGGAACTCAAACTCAAGAGCAATAAAACTAATAATCCAAATTTAAATATAGACAAAGGATTCAAACAGACATTTCTCCAAAGAAGACATACAAATGGCCAATAGGTATATGAAAAAATACTCCATCACTAACCATCAAAGAAATGCAAATTAAAATCACAATGAGATATTATCTCGCACCTGTTAGAATGGCTATTAGCAAAAGATAAAAGATAACAAGTATTGGAGAGGATATGGAGAAAAGAAAACCCTTGCACACAGTCAGTGGGAATGTAAATTAGTAAAACCATTATGGAGATCAGTATGGAGCTTCTTAAAAAAAGATAAAAATAGAATTACCATACAATCCAGCAATCTCACTACTGGGTGTAATATCCAAAGGATATGAAATCAGTATGTCAAAGTGAAATCCACTTTCCCATATTTATTGCAGCATTATTTACAACAGCAAAGAATCAACCGAAGTGTCCATCAATGGATAAAGAAAGAAAAAAAATGTGGTATATATACACAATGAAATACTATTCAGCCTTAAAAAAGAAGGAAATCCTGTCATTTGCAACAACATGGATGGACCTGAAGGACATTACGCTAAGTCAAATAAGACATAGAAAGACAAATACTGTGTGACCTCACTTATATGTGGAATCTAAGTAAATCAAACCTATGGGAGTAGAATGGTGGTCAGCAGAGGCTGTAGACAGGGTGGTGGAGAATGGGAAGATATTGACCAAAGGGCACAAAGTTTCAGTTCAACAGGAGGAATAAGTTTTCAAGATCTATTGTATAGCATGATGACCACAGTTAATAATAATGTATTATATATTTCAAAATTGCTAAAAGAATAGATTTTAAATGTTCTCACAATAAAAATATAATTATGTGAGGTGATATATTATGTTAATTAGCTTGGCATAATCATTCTACAACGTGTACATGCATAAAACCATCACATTGTACCCCATAAATATAAAATTATCTGTCAATTAAAAATAAGATGAAAATAAAGGGCCCAGAACTGACGCTTCCCCCAAACCCCCTAGTCCCTCCAAGTTCACTTCTCACTCTCCCACCATTAGAATGGAGGTCAGCAGCAAACACATTTCAGGGTAATGGGTAATTGTAGCCAGGTGGGGATCCTAACACAGAAGTGTCACTGATTATGCTCTTGTCTGCCTTGCCTGGTCTTCATCCGTCTCATCTCCCCTTCCCACAAGCCAGTCGAGAGTCCACTTGTCACTCAACAGGTACTGGTTAAGAGGTGTGTCTGAGTCGGGAACTGTGCTGGGGTCAGGATGTAGCAGTGAACAGAAGAGACCAGACCAAGCCCGTCCCTTTATGGAGCTCACAGCCTAGTGGGGGAGGCTGATGAATAAAAAGAAGGTGTCGAGCACTGAGATAAGGATGCTGTAGCAGCCCTCGTGAGGGACACCACCCTTCCCCTTGTTGGGTATTGGTTATCTAGAAAGGTTTCATAGAGGGAACATGTCTAATATGAGACCTGAAGAATGAGTGGGAGGTACCTGGCTAAAAAGAAGGGGGAGGAGTGTTCCAAGTCAAAAAACAAACAGTCTATATGACAGCCAAGAGGGGGAGAGAGAACACATCACATGTTTGGAGAAATGCAAATAATCATCAGATGGCTGGAAAGCCCAGTGCCGGGTGGGGGGAAGGGCCAAGTCATGACTCGGGTCTCTACTCCCCTACATTACAGCTTAGCTGGTCCAAGGGACAGTGTGTTGCACTGTCAGAGAAGGAAGGAGCCTCAGAGATGATCCCATCAGGCCTCTTATTCCCCAGAGGAAGAAGCCCGGGCCAGCCTGGTTGTCTCCAGTACAACATAAGGAAGGAAAATTAGACTCGCCTTGACTGGGACTTGCTGGTTTGACTGAATTCTATTTTAAGAGGAACTAACTCAGCAAGCAACGGTTTGGTTTGGTTTAGTTTCAGGGTGAGGCTCCTTTGCACTTAGGGACAAATAACTAATCAGACTAAGCAGTGCCCCCTTCCAAACAGTTGTTTTGCTGCTGCAAGGACTAAAATAAGTTGGAGCTTTTAAATGAAAATGTCTAATCTAAACCCAGCTTCTAAAATTGCCATCTCTGTGATACTTACAATTATTACAGATAGGTTAATACATGGAAAAATTTTTTTCAATCATATATAGACCAACAATAATTATATTAACCAGATTTACATCTCTCTGATTAACATTTTCTGTGCCTTAAAATTTCCCTTAATTTCTCCCTTACCTCAGCTGCCAGGAACTTACATCCCTTCCTACACAGTGGTCATTCTCAGAGTGTCCCATTAAATGTTTGTTCCTTGAGATGTGAATATATGTTACTTAACAAAAGGTTTTAATAGTCAAATAGGTATGGAAAGTGCTGGGTTAGGCCAAGATAAACAGTATTTTTTTTTTACTGATAGGATCTAGCACATAGTGGTCACTAAATAAGTACTTACTGAGGAGTGAATGTGGACTTCTGTAGAGTCATGTATTAACATGCTCTATAGGAAAGGAAAGGGACTGCTCTGGTCTGAATGTATACCCCAAAATTCACACATTGGAAATTTAATTCCCAATGCAACAGTGTGAGAGGTGGGGCCTTTGGGGAAGTATTTAGATCATGAGGGTGCACCCTCATGAATAGATTAATGCCATCATAAAAGAACTTAACCAAGGGACTTTGGCCTCTTTTTGCCATTCCACCTTCTGCCATGTGAGAACACAGTGTTCCTCTCTTCTGGAGGATGCAGTGTTCAAGATGCTCTCTTGGAAGCAGAGAACAGCCCTCCCTAGATGCTGGCAACTTGATCTTGAACTTCCCAGTCTCCACAGCTATGAGAAATAAATTTGTTTTTTTATAAATTACCCAGTCTGTGCTATGCTGATATAGTAGCACAACATGGACCAAGACAAGAACTGAGTGTGCAGTATTCTATGGGGCTTCCCCGAAGACCAGCAATCAAAGGTTTTGTGCAGTCAAATTCCTAAATCTAGATGCACCAATCTGAGAAGCCAAATTTCCAGAAATCAGAAAAATTGAAGAATCAAAGTAAAGAAGAAGTTACATAACCCCCAGAATTAGTCCTATTTTCTTGGCCCTTGTCATTCACTGCATAGCAGTCTCCCAACAAACCACTCTTCCCTCAACAGGAAGATTTGGGTGACTGGCACAAAGATGTATCTGCTGGACATATTTTGCTTCCAGATGTAAATTTCCAGGTCCCCAGGTTTTCCCAACAATGATTGATAGGTCCTGCCTTCACTAGAGATACCAAAATTAGTGAGGAGCTTTCATAAACATTCTAAGAAACTTTATCATACAGAGGTAATATATCATGGAACTTGCGCTGGGCACAGTAATCCTAGCACTTTGGGAAGCTGAGGAAGGAGGATTGCTGGAGCTTAGGAGTTCGAGATCAGCCTGAGCAAGGGTGACACCTCATCTTGACAAAAAAAAAAAAAAAATAGAAAAATTAGCCAAGTATGGTGGTGTACAGCTGTAGTCTCACATACTCAGGAGGCTGAGGCAGGAGGATCACTTGAGCCCAGGAGCTTGAGGCTTCAGTGAGCTATGATGACACTCCTGCACTCTATCCTGGGTGACAGAGTGAGACCCTGTCCCAGAAAAAATATATATATATATACACATATATATCATGGAACCAGCAACCCATTGGAAATTGTAATCCTTGCCTCCCCTAGTCCCACCCAAGAGAACTTGAATGAACATTCTCAACCTTTTCCAAGACCTGAGCAAATATCACATTAAGGCAGGCCCGTGGTTCTCAAGCTCTACCATACGTCAGAATCACCTGCATGGCTCGTTAAAGCACAGATTGCCCAGACCACCTCTAGAGTTTCCAATTCAGTAGTATTTACATTTCTCTAAAACATTTTCAGGTTATACCAATGATGCAGGTCCCAGGTCTCTTTCAATTGGTTTTTGGTTTGGTTCAGTTTGGGATTTTTAGAGATGGGGTCTGGCTGTGTTTCTCAGGCTGGAGTGCAGTGGCTAGTCACAGGTGTGGTCATAGCGCACCCCAGCCTCAAACTCCTGTGCTCAAGTAAGAAACTGAGACTACAGGTGTGCACCACTGTGCCCAGCTTCTTTCACTTGGTTTTATAGCCAAGAGCCTGGTATAGACCCTGGGCCCAACTATGCCCAGGCAGTAGCATTTGGATCTAATGTCTGGCACACACTAGACACTCAGTAAATAATTTAATTGAATTAATGAATAATTCAGTTTATTTAATTCCTAAGACTGGGATTCTGCTTTGGAGAAGTATACCCCACTTTCTGTGAGGCCCAGTCCTTTACTCCAACTTGCTCAATTCTATGGGATTATGACTCCCTTCCTGTTACCAGACCTTGCAGGGACCATGTGCTCCAAACCCAGATCTTTTGATTATTGACAGGAGATATGAGAGTGCCCAAGTGGGATAAGCCCTCTTTAGACCCTAGGATTTAGACTCCTGGTCTACCTGGTAAAAGCCAACTCCATCATGGTTGGGTTTGTCCCAACTATTCCTGGTCAACTCCTCTCTCTGCCAAACCATTCCTGAGCTCCCAGCAGGACCCTGGCTAAAACTTCGCAGCTGCATTGGGATCACAGGGAAGGTATCTGAGCCAGGTTCTGATGGTGACTATGAAAGGGAGATTTAGATGAAGATCTTGGAAACTTTCTAAATCAGCCAGAATAAAGAATGGTTTGCTTTATGATTTCATTTTGTACTATTTTAATCATGCTCTTTGAACACAAATCCCAATGGCTAATTCCATTCTTCCCTCCCTGTGACTTGTACTTGTGAACTATGTAAAAGAGAACCCATACCATGACCCTGGGAGAGAAATATACACAGGCTCTGATCAATGGTGGGGAAAATAAATTCCAAGAATAAAGGTTTTCCCAAGAAATTCAGAAGAAGAAATTAAAATCTGTTGCTCATTAATATCCCAACACTTTAATAGTCTCTACAACCCAACATCAGTGAGGCAGCCCAGAAAACCTCCTGGACACCTCACAGAAGAATGAATGACCCATCTGCACTAAACCACAGCCTTGCCCACTCCTTTTCTTTTGCAGCTCCTACCACTGTTTCCCTTGGAAACCAAAGTAGCAGCTGCCTACAAAGACATCTCTCCCTCCTCACTCATCAGTCCCAGGGACTAGCAGCCTGTTTCCTTCCTTACTGAAAACATTCGATGTTGGGGGTTGGTGTACATATGGGGGACAATATAAAAACATTACCTCACTGGGTCAGGCACACTGCGCATTCCATCTAGTATTCTTTCTTGGACAGTGTCATTTTTCCTCTACATTTTATATGATATACCATCAATTTCTTCTCTCTGTTGTAATGATTTGTGTACACAAATCTTCTCTATAAGCTATAGGCTAAAGTCTAGGCAGAAATCAGTATATTGAAGAGATACCTGCACTCTCGTGTTTATTGCAGCTCTATTCACAATAGCCAAGATGTAAGATCAACTGAGGTGTCCATCAACAGAAGAACTGACAAAGAAAATTTGGTACATATGCACAATATTATTCAGCCATAAAAAAGAATGAAATCCTGTCATTTGCAACAATGTGGATGGAACTGGAGGACATTATATTAAGCGAAATAAGCCGGCACAGAAAAACAAATATTGAATGTTCTTACTCATACATAGGAGCTAAAAAATATCGGTCTCATGATGGTAGAGAGTGAAATGATGGTTACCAGAGGGAGGGAAGGGTAGCCAGGAGGGGGGTACAGAGGAGTTGGTTAATGGGTACAAAAATACAATTAGGTAGAAGGAATAAGATCTGGTACACAGTAGCACAATAAGGTGTCTATAGTTAACTGTAAGTTGCTGAATATTTCAAAATAACTAGAGGAATGGATTTATTATAGAATCCACTTTGTGTTCCCAACACAAAGAAATGATAAATGTGTGAGGTGATGGATACCCCAATTACCCTGATTTGATCATTACATATTGTATGATTGTATCAAAGTATCAATGTCCCTCATAAAAATGTACAACTATTATGTATCCATAAAAACTACAAAAAAGTTTTGGCCAAAGGGGACCCTTTCCAGCTTGCTCCTGTGTCTCTTTAACATGTCTCCATCTTGATTTAAACACTGCTTTCTGTCATGAAATGCTTCCATAAAACACTACAAAATAAAAATAGTAACTTTACAGTGGATACACCTGGAATATGCCACCTTAACCAAGTGATCAAAGTTAATATCACCAGTAACTGTGCCTCCTGATATTGTGCACTGAGAAGAACACATCTTCATTTGATGGTATTTCTGCCAAAAAGTGAATAATCTCATTATAATCATGAGGAGACAAAACAATCCAAATTGAAGGACATTCTACACAATAACTTGTCTATACTTTTCAAAATGCCAAGGTCATAAAAGATAAAGACTAAAAAATTATCCTGATTAAAGGAGACTAGAGATGTTGTCACTAAATGTAATGCATAATCCCAGATCAGATAGTAGACCAGAGGGGGGGAAATTTGCTATTAAACATCATTGGGACAATTAGCAAAATTGTAATAAAGTTTGTAGATTAGACAATAGTATTGCATCAATGTTAATTTTCTGATAATTTTTCTATGGTTATATAAAAGAATGTCTTCATTCTTAGGGAATAGACACTGAAGTATTAATACTTAGGGAGGAACATCATGTCTGTACCTTACTCTTTAAAGGTTCAGAAGAATAATGCTATGGTTTGAATGTGTTCCCCAAAAAGCATGGGTTGGAAACTTAACCCCCAATGCAACAGTATTAGGAGGTAGGGCCTAAGGGGAAGTGTTTTGGTTATGAGGACTCTCTCTCTTGAATGGATTAATGCCAGTTTTATCAAGGGCTTGCGGCTGCAAGTACATTCGCTTGCCCTCTGCCTTCCCATGGGATGATGAAGCAAGAAGGCCCTCACCCATTGTCCGCTCCTCAATCTTGGACTTCCCAGCCTCCAGAATTGTGAGCCAATACATTTCTGTTCATTATAAATTACTCAGTCTCAGACATTCTGTTATAGCAGCAAAAACAGACCAACACAAATGATAAGTCAAATGCGGTAGTCTGGGTGAAGGGTGCATGGAAAACTGGATGAAGGCTATATGACATTTTTTGTGCTGCTCTTATAATTTTCCTATATGCTTGAAATTAAAAGTTACAGGCCGGGCACAGTGGCTCACGCCTGTAATCCTAGCAATCTGGGAGGCCGAGGTGGGTGGATCGCTCAAGGTCAGGAGTTCGAAACCAGCCTGAGCAAGAGTGAGACCCCATCTCTACTAAAAATAGAAAAGAAATAAATTGGCCAACTAAAAATATATAGAAAAAATTAGCCGGCCATGGTGGCACATGCCTGTAGTCCCAGCTACTCAGGAGGCTGAGGCAGGAGGATTGCTTGACTCCAGGAGTTTGAGGTTGCTGTGAGCTAGGCCAATGCCATGGCACTGTAGCCCAGGCAACAGAGTGAGAGTCTGTTTCAAAAGAAAAGAAACAAAAAATTACAAAAACTCAGGTGGATAAAATTCAATGCTATTGTATTTTTATTCATTTATATTCCACTACATTCTAAAAAGGATTAAAGGCAATTTAAAAGCCTATCTATTCAAATTCAAGATTTTTAAAAATGAAGTGTTTTCAGCTGGGTTTTCCTAGAGACATACTGAGCCAAGGATTTTAGTGCAAGTAGTTTATTTGGGATGTGATCCTAGAAAGCATCAGTAGGGAAGTAGGAAGTGAGACCAGGAAGGGAAGGAAACAATCAGGACGTGTTATTGAGTAGGTTACAGCTGTGGGCAGTGAGGCTGAATTCTGTCTGGGAGACAGTGTGGAACACACTTCAGAACTGGCCCCTTCCTGAGGAGCAGAGAAGCTGGGGTATTAATCTATCATTCCCACCGCTCATTAGTTGAGGGCTGCTCCCAGGTAGGTATTAACTCCAAGGCTCCCTGCCCTGCACAGAGGCTGAGCAGGCTACAGAGAAAACCCTCAGAAAGAGTCACAGGTGCTGCATCTGCAAGGCTGTAGGGTTGGTATGCACACACATAGTAAGGAGGGGATGTGGGTGGAGCCTGATCATGTCTGCAAAGTTAGTGAGCAAATCAAGGCGTATAAGGGATATAGATGAATCAGGGTGAGGTTAGTGCATAAAATGCATACCATGAGGTCCCATAACACAAATATGTGCTTTTATCAGTGGCCAATAACATCAAGAAGATTCGTGGAAGAATATGGCTAACCTCCTTGTCACTGACTTCTAAGTGTTTCCCAAAACAATTCTCAACAACTACATTGCCATCCTGTCACTTCTGTGTAGGAAAAGAGTTCTAGAAGTTTACTACCATGAAAAGTTGTACATCCTTTTACTCATACAAACTTACCTGTTTCAAAACTCAATGGTTCACCAGGATTTGGTAAGCAACTTGGTATTTCCTACCTGCATTCTCTACATTTTTTGAGACTTTGAAGATGTACTCTCTCAGTTTACATCTTTCTAGACTGAACGTATTTTTAATGAGATTCTCACATAGCAGTTTTTTTAGCATATGAATCATGGAAAGCTGCTTATGTAGACTGTCCACACTGACGAATGTCATCAACAGGGCTTCTCTTTGAGACTTATCCACCTTGATCCTGAACCTCTCAAACCAGCTCTGGTATGGACTCAGGAGCAAGAAGAGCCTGGACAACTGGCTCTTGGAAACGAGTTCTCTACATCACATGAAACTGCAGGATCTAGTTTTCAAAAGATCCTTGCCAAGGGGCATGCCCCCATTACCAACAAAGGAAGCCCTATGGTAAGAACATGAATGAGGAAAATCAGATTTCACCTTGAAGAAAACATCACTCAGTTTTTGGTCCAGCATGTAAAGAGCTTCAAAGACACCACTCCATCCAAACAACAAGAAAAAGTCAAACAAACTGAAAAAGCAACAACTCTTCTTAGATCCACTGGAGAACAGAGGTGACAGGGCAGTCTACTATCACACAAAACAGAGAGGATACAGAGAATCAAAACACTGGAGCAGAAACACAAGCAGAAACATCCACAGGAACCAGTACCAGAGTAGTATAAACCTGAACTGTAATTGACAAATTACTGGAGACTTAGTATGGACAAATCTGAGACTTAAAAACTCCAAGGGGATCCCATGCTTTTGTAAGTCTTGCCTCCTGGAGCTCTACCAGGTTCTCACAGTGAATCAGAGAAAAATCTAGTGGTGGGGGGAGGGGAAAATATGCCAGAGCATTCTGTTCTCAAGAGGGCCTGTTCTCAAGAGAAACTATTTTACCAGAGCCTAACTATTGGGGTTTTATCAGAGCCTAACTGACCTGGGGGAAGGAAAATACCTAGCTCTAACCCCCTCTAGCCATGTTCTCTCTACTATGGTAGGATATGGGGGACTGAGAGGCACTCATGAAGTTCATAACCCAGGGGCATAGGCTCACTAAAAGACTGCAACATAATCATAGGACTAGAGAACACTTCACCTTACCTGACACCTGCCAGAACATTACTAAAGGCCTATTTCCCAGAGTTCCTTTTACCCAGAACGTCATGACTAGTTACTAGTTTTCAACAAAAAATTACAGGGCATACTAAAAGGCAAAGAATACAGTTTGAAGAGATGGAGCAAGCATCAGAACCAGACTCAGATATGGCAAAGATGGACTGTGAATTTAAAATGACTATGATTAATGTGCTAGGAACTGTAATGGGAAAAGTAGACAACATGCAAGAACAGATAGGTAATATAAGCAGAGAGATAGAAATTCAAAGAAAGAATCAAGAAGAAATGCTAGATATCAAAAACACTGTAACGGAAATTAAGAATGCCTTCAATTAGCTCATTAATAGACTGGACAGGGATGAAGGAAGAATCTCTGAGCTTGAGGGTATGTCAAAAGAAACTTTCAAAAATAAAAATCAATGAGAAAAAAGATTTTAAAAAATAGAACAGAATATCCAAGAACTGTGGGACAACTACAAAATAATGATAATATCAGAAGGAGAATAAGGAGAGAAAGGGACAGAAGCAATATTTGAAGCAATAATGACTGAGAATGTTGGACACCAAATCACAGATCCAGGAAGCTTAGAGAATACCAAGCAGGATAAATGCCAAAAAATTACACCTAGGAATATCATCTTCAAACTGCAGAAAATCAAAGACAAAAAATCTTGAAAGAAGCCAGAGGGAAAAACACTTTACCTGTAGAGGAGCAAAAATAAGAATGACATCCATCTTCTCTTCAAAAACCATGCAAGCATGAAGTGAGTGGTGTGAAATATTTGAAGTATTGAGATTTAAAAAATATACTAACCTAGAATTCTCTGTCCTGTGAAATTATCCTTCAAAAGAAGGATAATTGAAGAAGAAATAGGCTATCTCAGACAAAAAAAAAAAAAATAAAAATTAAGGGAATTTGTAACCAGTAGACCTGCTTTACAAGAAATGTTTTTTAAAGTTCTTCAGAGAGAAGGAAAATGATATAAGTTAAACTAGAAATTACATAAAGAAAGGAAAAGCATTAGAGAAGGAATAAGTAAGGTAAAATAAAAACTTTTATTTTTCTTATTCTTAATTGACCTAACAGATAATAGTTTGTTCAAAATAATAATAGCAACAATGCACTTGATGGTTATAGCTTATATATAAGTAAAAGAAATGACAGCAATGGATAAGAAGTAGTAATTAGGAAGATTTTGCTATTATAAGGTACTTGCATAGTGCAAGTACCTGTGAAGTGGTATAGAGTTATTTGAAAGCAGACTTGAATTAGCTGTAAATATATATTGCAAACTGTAAGTCAACCAATAAAAGAAGGGGGAAAAAAAAGAAGTATTAACATAATGGATATTCTAAGAAAGAGGAGAAAATGGGATTATATAAAATGTTCAATTACAACCACAAATGTGGGACTGCAAACTAGTACAACCTCTGTGGAAAGCAATATGGAGATACCTTAAAGTGATACAAGTAGATCTACCATTTGATCCAGCAACCCCATTACTGGGCATCTACCCAAAAGAACAAAAGACACTCTATAAAAAAGACATCTGCACTTGAATGTTTATAGCAGCACAATTCACAATTGCAAAGTTGTGGAAACAACCCAAGTGCCCATCAATACATGAGTGGATTAATAAAATGTGGTATATGTATACCATGGAGTACTATTCAACTATAAGAAACAATGGTGATTTCCTGGATAGAGCTGGAACC